>JACEEZ010004022.1:293397-298397 GCA_016584305.1 Chionoecetes opilio | reverse complement strand
CGGGTAAAAGCCCGGCTGTCTGCACCGCCTCAGCCATCGGGTAAAAGCCCGGCTGTCTGCGCCGCCTCAGCCATCGGGTTAAAAGCCCGGCTGTCTGCACCGCCTCAGCCATCGGGTAGAAGCCCGGCTGTCTGCACCACCTCAGCCATCAGGTAAAAGCCCGGCTGTCTGCACCGCCTCAGCCATCGGGTTAAAAGCCCGGCTGTCTGCACCGCCTCAGCCATCGGGTAAAAGCCCGGCTGTCTGCACCGCCTCAGCCATCGGGTAAAAGCCCGGCTGTGCCACCGCCTCAGCCATCGGGTAAAAGCCCGGCTGTCTGCAACCGCCTCAGCCATCGGGTAAAAGCCCGGCTGTCTGCACCGCCTCAGCCATCGGGTAAAAGCCCGGCTGTGCACCGCCTCAGCCATCGGGTAAAAGCCCGGCTGTCTGCACCGCCTCAGCCATCTGGTAAAAAGCCCAGCTGTCTGCACCGCCTCAGCCATCGGGTAAAAGCCCGGCTGTCTGCACCGCCTCAGCCATCAGGTAAAAGCCCGGCTGTCTGCACCGCCTCAGCCATCGGGTAAAAGCCCGGCTGTCTGCCACCGCCTCAGCCATCGGGTAAAAGCCCGGTTGTCTGCACCGCCTCAGCCATCAGGTAAAAGCCCGGCTGTCTGCACCGCCTCAGCCATCGGGTAAAAGCCCGGCTGTCTGCACCGCCTCAGCCATCGGGTAAAAGCCCGTCTGTCTGCACCGCCTCAGCCATCGGGTAAAAGCCGGCTATCTGCACCGCCTCAGCCATCGGGTAAAAGCCCGGCTGTTGCACCGCCTCAGCCATCGGGTAAAGCCCGGCTGTGCACCGCCTCAGCCATCGGGTAAAAGCCCGGCTGTCTGCACCGCCTCAGCCATCGGGTTAAAAGCCCGGCTGTCTGCCACCGCTCTCAGCCTTCGGGTAAAAGCCCGGCTGTCTGCACCGCCTCAGCCATCGGGTAAAAGCCGGCTGTCTGCACCGCCTCATCCATCGGGTAAAAGCCCGGCTGTCTGCACCGCCTCAGCCATCGGGTAAAAAGCCCGGCTGTCTGCACCGCCTCAGCCATCGGGTAAAAGCCCGGCTGTCTGCACCGCCTCAGCCATCGGGTAAAAGCCCGGCTGTCTGCACCGCCTCAGCCATCGGGTTAAAAGCCGGCTGTCTGCACCGCCTCAGCATCGGTAAAAGCCCGACTGTCTGCACCGCCTCAGCCATCGGGTAAAAGCCCGGCTGTCTGCACCACCTCAGCCATCGGGTAAAAGCCCGGCTGTCTGCACCGCCTCAGCCATCAGGTAAAAGCCCGGCTGTCTGCACCGCCTCAGCCATCCGGTAAAAGCCCGGCTGTCTGCACCGCCTCAGCCATCTGGTAACAGCACAGCTGTCTGCGCCGCCTCAGCCATCGGGTAAAAGCCCGGCTGTCTGCACCGCCTCAGCCATCGGGTAAAAGCCCGGCTGTCTGCACCGCCTCAGCCATCGGGTAAAAGCCCGGCTGTCTGCACCGCCTCAGCCATCGGGTAAAAGCCGGCTGTCTGCACCACCTCAGCCATCAGGTAAAAGCCCGGCTGTCTGCATCGCCTCAGCCATCGGGTAAAAGCCCGGCTGTCTGCACCGCCTCAGCCATCGGGTAAAAGCCCGGCTGTCTGCACCGCCTCAGCCATCGGGTAAAAGCCGGCTGTCTGCACCGCCTCAGCCATCGGGTAAAAGCCCGGCTGTCTGCGCCGCCTCAGCCATCGGGTAAAAGCCCGGCTGTCTGCACCGCCTCAGCCATCGGGTAGATAGGCCCGGCTGTCTGCACCACCTCAGCCATCAGGTAAAAGCCGGCTGTCTGCACCGCCTCAGCACATCGGGTAAAAGCCGGCTGTCTGCACCGCCTCAGCCATCGGGTAAAAGCCCGGCTGTCTGCACCGCCTCAGCATCGGGTAAAAAGCCCGGCTGTGCACCGCCTCAGCCATCGGGTAAAAGCCCGGCTGTCTGCACCGCCTCAGCCATCGGGTTAAAAGCCCGGCTGTCTGCACCGCCTCAGCCATCGGGTAAAAGCCCGGCTGTGCACCGCCTCAGCCATCGGGTAAAAGCCCGGGCTGTCTGCACCGCTCAGCCATCGGGTTAAAAGCCCGGCTGTCTGCACCGCCTCAGCCATCTGGTAACAGCACAGCTGTCTGCGCCGCCTCAGCCATCAGGTAAAAGCCCGGCTGTCTGCACCGCCTCAGCCATCGGGTAAAAGCCCGGCTGTCTGCACCACCTCAGCCATCGGGTAAAAGCCCGGCTGTCTGCACCGCCTCAGCCATCCGGTAAAAGCCCGGCTGTCTGCACCGCCTCAGCCATCGGGTAAAAGCCCGGCTGTCTGCACCGCCTCAGCCATCGGGTAAAAGCCCGTCTGTCTGCACCGCCTCAGCCTCGGGTAAAAGCCCGGCTGTCTGCACCGCCTCAGCATCGGTGTAAAAGCCCGGCTGTCTGCACCGCCTCAGCCATCGGGTAAAAGCCCGGCTGTGCACCGCCTCAGCCATCGGGTAAAAGCCGGCTGTCTGCACACCCGCCTCAGCCATCGGGTAAAAGCCCGGCTGTCTGCACCGCCTCAGCCATCGGTAAAAGCCCGGCTTTGCACCGCCTCAGCCATCGGGTAAAAGCCCGGCTGTCTGCACCGCCTCAGCCATCGGCGGTAAAAGCCCGGCTGTCTGCACCGCCTCAGCCATCGGGTAAAAGCCCGGGTGTCTGCACCGCCTCAGCCATCGGGTAAAAGCCCGGCTGTCTGCACCGCCTCAGGCATCGGGTAAAAGCCCGGCTGTCTGCACCGCCTTAGCCATCGGGTAAAAGCCCGGCTGTCTGCACGCCTCAGCCATCGGGTAAAAAGCCGGCTGTCTGCACCGCCTTAGCCATCGGGTAAAAGCCGGCTGTCTGCACCGCCTTAGCCATCGGGTAAAAGCCCGGCTGTCTGCACCGCCTCAGCCATCAGGTAAAAGCCCGGCTGTCTGCACCGCCTCAGCCATCGGGTAAAAGCCCGGCTGTCTGCACCGCCTCAGCCATCGGGTAAAAGCCCGGCTGTCTGCACCGCCTCAGCCATCGGGTAAAAGCCCGGCTGTCTGCACCGCCTCAGCCATCGGGTAAAAGCCCGGCTGTCTGCACCGCCTCAGCCATCAGGTAAAAGCCCGGCTGTCTGCACCGCCTCAGCCATCGGGTAAAAGCCCGGCTGTCTGCACCGCCTCAGCCATCGGGTAAAAGCCGGTTGTCTGCACGCATCAGCCATCGGGTAAAAGCCCGGCTGTCTGCACCGCCTCAGCCATCGGGTAAAAGCCGGCTGTCTGCACCGCCTCAGCCATCGGGTAAAAGGCCGGCTGTCTGCACCGCCTCAGCCATCGGGTAAAAGGCCGGCTGTCTGCACCGCCTCAGCCATCGGGTAAAAGAGCCAGGCTGTCTGCACCGCCTCAGCCATCGGGTAAAAAGCCCGGCTGTCTGCACCGCCTCAGCCATCGGGTAAAAGCCCGTGCTGTCTGCACCGCCTCAGCCATCGGGTAAAAGCCCGGCTGTCTGCGCACCGCCTCAGCCATCGGGTAAAAGCCCGGCTGTCTGCACCGCCTCAGCCATCGGGTAAAAGCCCGGCTGTCTGCACGCCCCTCAGCCATCGGGTTAAAAGCCCGGCTGTCTGCACCGCCTCAGCCATCGGGTAAAAGCCCGGCTGTCTGCACCGCCTCAGCATCGGGTAAAAGCCCGGCTGTCTGCACCGCCTCAGCACATCGGGTTAAAAGCCCGGCTGTCTGCACCGCCTAGCCATCGGGTAAAAGCCGGCTGTCTGCACCGCCTCAGCCATCGGGTAAAAGCCCGGCTGTCTGCACGCCTCAGCCATCGGGTAAAAGCCCGGCTGTCTGCACCGCCTCAGCCATCGGGTTAAAAGCCGGCTGTCTGCACACGCCTCAGCCATCGGGTAAAAGCCCGGCTGTCTGCACCGCCTCAGCCATCGGGTAAAAGCCCGGCTGTCTGCACCGCCTCAGCATCGGGTAAAAGCACGGGCTGTCTGCACCGCCTCAGCCATCAGGTAAAAGCCCGGCTGTCTGCACCGCCTCAGCCATCGGGTAAAAGCCCGGCTGTCTGCACCGCCTCAGCCATCGGGTAAAAGCCGGCTGTCTGCACCGCCTCAGCCATCGGGTAAAAGGCACTGGGCATTTAAGGGAAAATTGATGCTCTTTTTTATGTATTTCTTCTCTCTGCTCTCTCTCTCGTCTCTATCTCTAGTCTCTCTCTCTCTCTCTCTCTCTCTCTCCCTCTCTCTCCACAACACACACACACACACACACACACACACACACACACACACACACACACACACACACACACACACACTTCTCTCATAATGTTTCCTTTTCCTCCTCTTCCTCTTCCTCCTCCTCCAATTTTTATATTCTATGTCTTTCACGTAATTTTTCTCATCATCATTTTCTTCTTACTTCTTTTATCAACCTACTTCTTTTTCACTTCTCTGTTTTTTTCTATCTTCCTCTTCTTCCTCTTGTTGTCTTTTACTCCTCTTTCGTCTCCTGATTCTATTGACTCGCTCTTTTTCCTCCTCCTCCTCCTCCTCCTCCTCCTCTCTCCCTCCTCCTCCTCCTCCTCCTATCTCCTCTGCCCTCCTCCTCCTCTCCTCCTCCTCCTCCTCCTCCTCTCCTCCTCCTCCTCATTCATTCTTGCCTCTTCTGCTCACCCACATATCAAGTTTCCATTCACAACATCTCTCTCTCATTCATCTTCTCTATGTTCAAGATTTATTTTTACCTCTTCTATAAATAGCCATTCATTCCTTCATCCCATCCTCCATTCATTAATTCATTCCTCAAACTATCTCTTCACTTCCATATATTTATTTCCTTTTTATTTCTTCACCTTTCATTATTTCCATTCATCATATCTTAATTAAAGTCTCAAAGTCTCATCTTATAACTACAACTCATTTTCCATTATAATTACAACTCATTTTATACTCATTATATCCTTATTTTTATCTCTTATT
>JACEEZ010004022.1:278397-288397 GCA_016584305.1 Chionoecetes opilio | reverse complement strand
AGTATGCCATCAGAAGGTGGAAGTCTTATGGAAGTATGCCATCAGAAGGTGAAGTCTATGGAAGTATGCCATCAGAAGGTGGAAGTCTTATGGAAGTATGCCATCAGAAGGTGGAGTTCTTATGGAAGTATGCCATCAGAAGGTGGAAGTCTTATGGAAGTATGCCATCAGAAGGTGGAAGTCTTATGGAAGTATGCCATCAGAAGGTGGAGGGCTTGGAAGTATGCCATCAGAAGGTGGAAGTCTTATGGAAGTATGCCATCAGAAGGTGGAGGTCTTATGGAAGTATGCCATCAGAAGGTGAAGTCTTATGGAAGTATGCCATCAGAAGGTGGAAGTCTTATGGAAGTATGCCATCAGAAGGTGGAGGTCTTATGGAAGTATGCCATCAGAAGGTGGAAGTCTTATGGAAGTATGCCATCAGAAGGTGGAGGTCTTATGGAAGTATGCCATCAGAAGGTGGAAGTCTTATGGAAGTATGCCATCAGAAGGTGGAAGTCTTATGGAAGTATGCCATCAGAAGGTGGAGTTCTTATGGAAGTATGCCATCAGAAGGTGGAAGTCTTATGGAAGTATGCCATCAGAAGGTGGAAGTCTTATGGAAGTATGCCATCAGAAGGTGGAAGTCTTATGGAAGTATGCCATCAGAAGGTGGAAGTCTTATGGAAGTATGCCATCAGAAGGTGGAAGTCTTATGGAAGTATGCCATCAGAAGGTGGAGGTCTTATGGAAGTATGCCATCAGAAGGTGGAAGTCTTATGGAAGTATGCCATCAGAAGGTGGAAGTCTTATGGAAGTATGCCATCAGAAGGTGGAGGGCTTATGGAACTATGCCATCAGAAGGTGGAGGTCTTATGGAAGTATGCCATCAGAAGGTGGAGGTCTTATGGAAGTATGCCATCAGAAGGTGGAAGTCTTATGGCAGTATGCCATCAGAAGGTGGAGGGCTTATGGAACTATGCCATCAGAAGGTGGAGGTCTTATGGAAGTATGCCATCAGAAGGTGGAGGTCTTATGGAAGTATGCCATCAGAAGGTGGAGGGCTTATGGAAGTATGCCATCAGAAGGTGGAAGTCTTATGGTAGTATGCCATCAGAAGGTGGAGGTCTTATGGAAGTATGCCATCAGAAGGTGGAGGTCTTATGGAAGTGTGCCATCAGAAGGTGGAAGTCTTATGGAAGTATGCCATCAGAAGGTGGAAGTCTTATGGAAGTATGCCATCAGAAGGTGGAGTTCTTATGGAAGTATGCCATCAGAAGGTGGAAGTCTTATGGTAGTGTGCCATCAGAAGGTGGAGGTCTTATGGAAGTATGCCATCAGAAGGTGGAGGTCTTATGGAAGTATGCCATCAGAAGGTGGAAGTCTTATGGAAGTATGCCATCAGAAGGTGGAAGTCTTATGGAAGTATGCCATCAGAAGGTGGAAGTCTTATGGAACTATGCCATCAGAAGGTGGAAGTCTTATGGAAGTATGCCATCAGAAGGTGGAGGGCTTATGGAACTATGCCATCAGAAGGTGGAGGTCTTATGGAAGTATGCCATCAGAAGGTGGAAGTCTAATGGAACTATGCCATCAGAAGGTGGATGTCTTATGGAAGTATGCCATCAGAAGGTGGAAGTCTTATGGAAGTATGCCATCAGAAGGTGGTCTTATGGAAGTATGCCATCAGAAGGTGGAAGTCTTATGGTAGTATGCCATCAGAAGGTGGAAGTCTTATGGAAGTATGCCATCAGAAGGTGGAAGTCTTATGGAAGTATGCCATCAGAAGGTGGAAGTCTTATGGAAGTATGCCATCAGAAGGTGGTCTTATGGAAGTATGCCATCAGAAGGTGGAGGTCTTATGGAAGTATGCCATCAGAAGGTGGAGGTCTTATGGAAGTATGCCATCAGAAGGTGGGAGGTCTTATGGTAGTATGCCATCAGAAGGTGGAGGTCTTATGGAAGTATGCCATCAGAAGGTGGAAGTCTTATGGAAGTATGCCATCAGAAGGTGGAGGTCTTATGGAAGTATGCCATCAGAAGGTGGAGGTCTTATGGAAGTATGCCTCCAGAAAGTGGAGGTCTTATGGAAGTATGCCATCAGAAGGTGGAAGTCTTATGGAAGTATGCCATCAGAAGGTGGAAGTCTTATGGAAGTATGCCATCAGAAGGTGGTCTTATGGAAGTATGCCTTCAGAAGGTGGAAGTCTTATGGAAGTATGCCATCAGAAGGTGGAGGTCTTATGGAAGTATGCCATCAGAAGGTGGAGTCTTATGGAAGTATGCCATCAGAAGGTGGAAGTCTTATGGAAGTATGCCATCAGAAGGTGGAAGTCTTATGGAAGTATGCCATCAGAAGGTGGAGGTCTTATGGAAGTATGCCATCAGAAGGTGGAGGTCTTATGGAAGTATGCCTTCAGAAGGTGGAAGTCTTATGGAAGTATGCCATCAGAAGGTGGAGGTCTTATGGAAGTATGCCATCAGAAGGTGGAGGTCTTATGGAAGTATGCCATCAGAAGGTGGAAGTCTTACGGAAGCATGCCATCAGAAGGTGGAGTTCTTATGGAAGTATGCCATCAGAAGATGGAAGTCTTATGGAAGTATGCCATCAGAAGGTGGAGGTCTTATGGAAGTATGCCATCAGAAGGTGGAAGTCTTATGGAAGTATGCCATCAGAAGGTGGAGGTCTTATGGAAGTATGCCATCAGAAGGTGGAAGTCTTATGGAAGTATGCCATCAGAAGGTGGAAGTCTTATGGCAGTATGCCATCAGAAGGTGGAGGTCTTATGGAAGTATGCCATCAGAAGGTGGAAGTCTTATGGCAGTATGCCATCAGAAGGTGGAGGTCTTATGGAAGTATGCCATCAGAAGGTGGAGGTCTTATGGAAGTATGCCATCAGAAGGTGGAGGTCTTATGGAAGTATGCCATCAGAAGGTGGAGGTCTTATGGAAGTATGCCATCAGAAGGTGGAAGTCTTATGGAAGTATGCCATCAGAAGGTGGAAGTCTTATGGAAGTATGCCATCAGAAGGTGGAGGTCTTATGGCAGTATGCCATCAGAAGGTGGAAGTCTTATGGAAGTATGCCATCAGAAGGTGGAGGGCTTATGGAAGTATGCCATCAGAAGGTGGAGGGCTTATGGAAGTATGCCATCAGAAGGTGGAGGTCTTATGGAAGTATGCCATCAGAAGGTGGAGGTCTTATGGAAGTATGCCATCAGAAGGTGGAGGTCTTATGGAAGTATGCCATCAGAAGGTGGAGGTCTTATGGAAGTATGCCATCAGAAGGTGGAAGTCTTATGGAAGTATGCCATCAGAAGGTGGAGGTCTTATGGAAGTATGCCATCAGAAGGTGGAGGTCTTATGGAAGTATGCCATCAGAAGGTGGAGGTCTTATGGAAGTATGCCATCAGAAGGTGGAGGTCTTAGGAAGTATGCCATCAGAAGGTGGAGGTCTTATGGAAGTATGCCATCAGAAGGTGGAGGTCTTATGGAAGTATGCCATCAGAAGGTGGAGGTCTTATGGAAGTATGCCATCAGAAGGTGGAGGTCTTATGGAAGTATGCCATCAGAAGGTGGAGGTCTATGGAAGTATGCCATCAGAAGGTGGAGGTCTTATGGAAGTATGCCATCAGAAGGTGGAGGTCTTATGGAAGTATGCCATCAGAAGGTGGAGGTCTTATGGAAGTATGCCATCAGAAGGTGGAAGTCTTATGGAAGTATGCCATCAGAAGGTGGAAGTCTTATGGAAGTATGCCATCAGAAGGTGGAAGTCTTATGGAAGTATGCCATCAGAAGGTGGAGTTCTTATGGAAGTATGCCATCAGAAGGTGGAAGTCTTATGGAAGTATGCCATCAGAAGGTGGAAGTCTTATGGAAGTATGCCATCAGAAGGTGGAAGTCTTATGGAAGTATGCCATCAGAAGGTGGAAGTCTTATGGAAGTATGCCATCAGAAGGTGGAGTTCTTATGGAAGTATGCCATCAGAAGGTGGAAGTCTTATGGAAGTATGCCATCAGAAGGTGGAAGTCTTATGGAAGTATGCCATCAGAAGGTGGAGGGCTTATGGAAGTATGCCATCAGAAGGTGGAAGTCTTATGGAAGTATGCCATCAGAAGGTGGAGGTCTTATGGAAGTATGCCATCAGAAGGTGGAAGTCTTAGGAAGTATGCCATCAGAAGGTGGAAGTCTTATGGAAGTATGCATCAGAAGGTGAGGTCTTATGGAAGTATGCACAGAAGGTGGAAGCTATGAAGTATCCACAGAAGGGGAGGTCTTATCGAAGTATGCCTCAGAAGGTGGAAGTCTTATGGAGTATGCCATCAGAAGGTGGAAGTCTTATGAAGTATGCACTATCAGAAGGTGGAGTTCTATGGAGTAGCCATCAGAATGGTGGAGTCTTAGGAAGTATGCATCAGAAGGTGTGAGTCTTATGAGTATGCCATCAGGAAGGTGGAGTCTTTGGAGTATGCATCGAAGGTGGAGCTTATGAAGTATGCCATAGAGGTGAATCTTAGGAAGTATGCCATCAGACAGGGAGTCTTATGAATATGCCACAAGGTGGAATCTATGAAGTATCCATCAGAAGTGGAAGTCTACTGAAGTATGCTCAGAAGGTGGAGTGGCTTTGGAACTATGCCATCAGAAGGGTGAGGTTTATGAGTATGCATCAGAAGTGAGTCATTATGAAGTTGCCATCGAAGGTGGAGCGTTATGGCAGTAGCCATCAGAAGGTGAGGGTATGAAACATGCCATCAGAGGTGGAGTCCAGAAGTATGCCATCGAAGGTGGAGGTTTATGGAAGTATGCCATCAGAGGTGGAGGCATTATGGAAGTAGCACAGAAGTGAAGTCTTATGGTAGATGCCAAAGTGGAGCTATGGAAGTATGCATCAAAGGTGAGGTTTATGGAAGTATGCATCAAAGGTGGAATTTATGCGTATCCATCAGAAGGGGAAGTCATTATGAAGTAGCATCAAGTGGATTTCTTATGAAGTAATGCATCAAAGGTGGAAGTCTTATGTAGTAATGCACATCAGAGGTGGAGGTCTTATGGAATATGCCAGAAGGTGGAGGTCTTATGGAAGTATGCCATCAGAAGGTGAAGTCTTTGGAAGTATCCATCAGGTGGAAGTCTATGGAAGTATGCCACAAAGTGGAACTCTTATGGAACTATGCTCAGAGGTGGAAGTCTTATGAAGTAGCCTCAGAAGGTGAGGTTATGGAACTATGCCATCAGAAGGTGGAGGTCTATGGAAGTATGCCATCAAGGTGGAAGTCTAATGGAACTTGCATCAAGGTGGTTCTATGGAATTTGCCTCAGAAGGTGAAGGTTTTATGGAAGTATGCCATCAGAGGTGGTCTTTGGAGTATGCCATCAGAAGGTGGAAGTCTATGGTAGATGCCATCAGAAGGTGGAAGTCTTATGGAATGTTGCATCAGAAGGTGAGTCTATGGAAGTAGCCACAGAAGGTGAAGTCTTAGAAGTTGCCATCAGAGTGGTCTTATTGAAGTATGCCATCAGAAGGTGGAGGTCTTATGGAAGTATGCCATCAGAAGGTGGAGGTCTTATGGAAGTATGCCATCAGAAGATGGAGGTCTTATGGTAGTATGCCATCAGAAGGTGGAAGGTCTTGGAAGTATGCCATCAGAAGGTGGAAGTCTTATGGAAGTATGCCATCAAAGGTGGAGGTCTTATGGAAGTATGCCATCAGAAGGTGGAGGTCTTATGGAAGTATGCCTCAGAAAGTGGAGGTCTTATGGAAGTATGCCATCAGAAGGTGGAAGTCTTATGGAAGTATGCCATCAGAAGGTGGAAGTCTTATGGAAGTATGCCATCAGAAGGTGGTTTATGGAAGTAGCTTCAGAAGGTGGAAGTTTATGGAAGACCATCAGAAGGTGGAAGGTCTTATGGAAGTATGCCATCAGAAGGTGGAGGTCTTATGGAAGTATGCCATCAGAAGGTGGAAGTCTTATGGAAGTATGCCATCAGAAGGTGGAAGTCTTATGGAAGTATGCCATCAGAAGGTGGAGGTCTTATGGAAGTATGCCATCAGAAGGTGGAGTCTTATGGAAGTATGCCTTCAGAAGGTGGAGTCTTATGGAAGTATGCCATCAGAAGGTGGAGGTCTTATGGAAGTATGCCATCAGAAGGTGGAGGTCTTATGGAAGTATGCCATCAGAAGGTGGAAGTCTTACGGAATATGCCATCAGAAGGTGGAGTTCTTATGGAAGTATGCCATCAGAAGATGGAAGTCTTATGGAAGTATGCCATCAGAAGGTGGAGGTCTTATGGAAGTATGCCATCAGAAGATGGAAGTCTTATGGAAGTATGCCATCAGAAGGTGGAGTCTTATGGAAGTATGCCATCAGAAGGTGGAAGTCTTATGGAAGTATGCCATCAGAAGGTGGAGTCTTATGGCAGTATGCCATCAGAAGGTGGAGGTCTTATGGAAGTATGCCATCAGAAGGTGGAAGTCTTATGGCAGTATGCCATCAGAAGGTGGAGGTCTTATGGAAGATGCCATCAGAAGGTGGAGGTCTTATGGAAGTATGCCATCAGAAGGTGGAGGTCTTATGGAAGTATGCCATCAGAAGGTGGAGGTCTTATGGAAGTATGCCATCAGAAGGTGGAAGTCTTATGGAAGTATGCCATCAGAAGGTGGAGGTCTTATGGAAGTATGCCATCAGAAGGTGGAGGTCTTATGGAAGTATGCATCAGAAGGTGGAGTCTTATGGAAGTATGCCATCAGAAGTGGAAGTCTTATGGAAGTATGCCATCAGAAGGTGGAGGTCTTATGGAAGTATGCCATCAGAAGGTGGAAGTCTTATGGAAGTATGCCATCAGAAGGTGGAGGTCTTATGGAAGTATGCCATCAGAAGGTGGAAGTCTTATGGAAGTATGCCATCAGAAGGTGGAGGTCTTATGGAAGTATGCCATCAGAAGAGTGGAAGTCTTATGGAAGTATGCCATCAGAAGTGAGGTCTATGGAGTATGCCATCAAAGGTGGAAGTCTAGAATATGCCATCAGAAGGTGGAAGTCTTATGGAAGTATGCCATCAGAAGGTGGAGGTCTTATGGAAGTATGCCATCAGAAGGTGGAGGTCTTATGGAAGTATGCCATCAGAAGGTGGAGGTCTTATGGAAGTATGCCATCAGAAGGTGGAAGTCTTATGGAAGTATGCCATCAGAAGATGGAGGTCTTATGGAAGTATGCCATCAGAAGGTGGAAGTCTTATGGAAGTATGCCATCAGAAGGTGGAAGTCTTATGGAAGTATGCCATCAGAAGGTGGAAGTCTTATGGAAGTATGCCATCAGAAGGTGGAGGTCTTATGGAAGTATGCCATCAGAAGGTGGAGGTCTTATGGAAGTATGCCATCAGAAGGTGGAAGTCTTATGGAAGTATGCCATCAGAAGGTGGAGGCCTTATGGAAGTATGCCATCAGAAGGTGGAAGTCTTATGGAAGTATGCCATCAGAAGGTGGAGGTCTTATGGAAGTATGCCATCAGAAGGTGGAAGTAGACTGGAAGATGCTAGGATATTAAGTTGTTATTGAAAGGTGTGTAATAGGACTCCCTCCTTCATTAGAATTAGTTTAATATTTCTTATAATTGATGGAATGGTAGTTCAAACAATTGCTGTGATGATAGAGGTTCATGCCGCCCCCTGGTGCCCTTATATGCACTCGACGTCGAAGACAGGGTTGATGGGCAGCATGTGGGTAAAGTCCAACCACTCGACATTTACAAAACGATATGAGACTCGAACTCGGGACCCTATGCTCACTACATCCAGGCGCTAACCACTCTGCCACCTGACTAACAGAGGAAATAATAGCTGGATGTATCTGCCGCGACAAGACACCCACGTTCGTATCCCGTGACGCCCTTGAGCGCACTTGATCCAGCAGTAATTGGCTGTCTGGCGGTCACGCTGTCCTTAATTCCCTGAAGCAGGATGGCAAGTAACGGGACATTGAATCACGGCAGCACAGCGTGTCGCCAGACGTCACTGCTGCTCTAAGGTTTTTATAGTTATTCTTTTCTTATTTTTTATTGTTATTTTTTTCTTTTTCTTATTTTTATGGCTCATTTTGTCTTTCTTATTCTTATGGCTCATTTTTTTTCTTGTTATTTTTATGGTTCATTTTTTTTCTTGTTATTTTTATGGCTCATTTTGTCTTTCTTATTTTTATGGCTCATTTTGTCTTTCTTATTTTTATGGCTCATTTTGTCTTTGAATTTTATGGTTCATTTTTTGTCTTTTTCTGAATTTTATGGTTAATTTTTTGTCTTGTTCTTATTTTGATGGTTTATTTTTTGTCTTTCTTATTTTTATGGTTTATTTTTTTTCTTATTTTTATGGTTCATTTATTGTCTTTTTCAAATTTCATGGTTCATTTTTTGTCTTTTTCAAATTTCATGGTTCATTTTTTGTCTTTCTTAATTTCATGGTTTTCTTTTTCTTATTTCCATGTTATTCTTACCCACGTTACCGATTAAAAAAAAAAGTCAGGTATATATTAGTTCCCTGATTCACCGATTTGTCATTATGCATTACACCGCTTCCCTGTGTGTGTGTGTGTGTGTGTGTGTGTGTGTGTGTGTGTGTGTGTGTGTGTTATATTTGTGTGTGCAGTAATTGGTTTTCTCGTTTATTTGTAATTAATTAACACTAATAGACTGCATTAGTGTTTCTTTATAAGGTCATGACGTGTATTTATCCCACCAGCCACTCACCCCTCACCCCTCCATCCCCCTTCCACTCCTTCACCCCTCCACAAACCCCCTCCTTCATCCCACTCCCCTCACCCATTCTTCACATTCCTCACACCCTCCATCCCTCACCCCTCCATCACCCACCCTCGCCCCCACCACCCCTCCACCCAATCCCCCTCCACCCTCCATCTTATCACCCTCCATCACCTCTTCACCCCCCATCAACCCCCTCCACCTCATCACCCCTCTCCCCTCCATTCCATCACCCCATCCATCCCTCTACAGTATGCCATCACCATCCACTGCTCTGCACACTCTCTCTCTCTCTCTCTCTCTCTCTCTCTCTCTCTCTCTCTCTCTCTCTCTCTCTCTCTCCTCTTCTCTCTCTCTCTCTCTCTCTCCACGTCTTCCTTCCTCCTTGCCAGAATTCCTTGCTCTTCATCGTTATTGGAGCATTTCTTTTCTCCCTGTTTGCGATTATCATTTACTCATCGAATATATACTGTATATACTCGAGAATCACACATTTTCTTCTATTAGTTTTTGGAACCACGGGTCGATAAGCAGCTGATTCTTGGACACCTGGGGTGGGGCGGGCGGGGTGGGGCGAGGAGGGGGGTTGCAGGGCGGGGCAGGGCGAGAAGGGGCGGGGGGTGGAGGCAAAGCCGTCTCTATGTAAAAGCCTGCGTCTGGGAGAGCGGGATGGACGTGACGTCATTAGCAGAGTCGGCTCCACAAGTCAGTAGGAGCCGAGCTTTCAGCGAGTGAGGATGTACGGGCGGTACGGCTCTCATTGCACCCACCTTTCACCCACTGTTAACTCTTCGCCATTTAATATTTTGCTCAAAAACATTTTACATGGAGAATATCAATAGAAGCGGAATTTAATTCGCTTTCCATTGATATATTTCGTTTACTGATAAATGAATTGGCAGCATGCATAAATTAGCGTTAACTAAATACATAACATCATGAAATCGGGTATTTTCCTATCTAATATATGTTTATCAGTATAAAAGATATACTGTTATCTTTGGAAATGTTTGTTCTATAATATTATCAAATAAAAAACCGTAAAACACACTAAAGAAATGCCATTATGAGACTCAAGAAATATGCATGCACTTAAACTCTTCGCCATTTAATATTTTGCTCAAAAACATTTTACATGGAGAATATCAATAGAAGCGGAATTTAATTAGCTTTCCATTGTTATATTTTGTTTTCTGATAAATGAATTAGAACCATACATACATTAGCGTTAACTAAATAAATAATATCATCAATCGGGAAAAATTACCCG
>JACEEZ010004022.1:258397-268397 GCA_016584305.1 Chionoecetes opilio | reverse complement strand
TCATCTCTCTCTCTCTCCTCTCTCTCTCTCTCTCTGTCTCTCTCTCTGCTCTCTCTCCTCTCTCTCTCTCTCTCTCTCTCACAACACACACACCACACACGCACGGTAATTACAAGTTATAATTGAGAAGCACATTATTAATTAAGAATCTCATTATGTACAATCACAATGTGGCAATCAGGTACCATTCCTCCTGACTGGAAAAGGGGGCTGGTCGTCCCTATCTGGAAAGGGAAAGGGGACCGTCAGGACTGCAACAATTACCGTGGTATTACACTGCTCAGCCTACCAGGCAAGGTGCTTGCCCATCTATTGCTGACACGGATTCGCAGTCATCTGGTGAAGTATCAGAGACCTCAGCAGTCTGGGTTCACGCCTGGTAAGTCAACAACGGACCGTATCCTAGCGCTTCGTGTCCTGGTGGAACGCCGACGTGAGTTTCGACAGGGGATGCTTGCAGCCTATGTTGATCTCAAGAAGGCATTTGACTCAGTGCATCGTGAGTCACTTTGGGATCTTCTGCGACTACGAGGGATTACTGCAAGGACTATTGGTTTGATAACTGGTCTGTATTCTGGGACTGAGAGTGCTGTGAAGTGTGGGGCAAGTGTATCCAGCTTCTTCCCTGTGAATACAGGAGTGAGGCAAGGGTGCGTCCTTGCCCCATCACTTTTCAACGCTTGTATGGACTGGGTATTGGACAAGGTTGTAGATCAAAGTGATTGTGGAGCATCCGTCGGCAACACCAAGATCACTGATCATGTTTTTGCCGATGATGCAGTAATCTTTGCTGAGTCGCTGGAGGTCCTGGTGATGGCTCTCGAGGCGCTGCACGAGGAGGCTTTGCCTCCTCGTGCCTCCAGGAGACCTCCAGGAGACCTCCAGGAGACCTCCAAAGACTTGAGGTCTCCTGGCTCAAGACCAAGGTCCAGGTGTTTTGAGACTTACTAGATGAAGCAGTACAGTCTGGTCATGCGTGTGGTGAGGACATTGAGATCTTGGAAAGTTTACATACCTTGGTAGCGCAGTCCATAATGTCACGTCAAGAAGTCTTACGGCTGATTGGCATAGCCCACGGTGTTATGGACTCGCTCAGCGGGAGTATTTGGCATCGTTGGTACCTGTGCAGAAGGACAAAGATCCGGATCTTCAAGTCGCTTGTGATCCCTGTCTTACTCTATGGTTGTGAGACATGGACACTAAATAGTGACTTGAAGAGACGAATCAATGCCTTTGGTAATAAGTGTCTTCGCAGAATCATGGGGTATCGCTGGGATGTTTACGTGTCAAATCAGCGATTGGACCGTGAGACTGAATCGAGGCCTATTATCTGCATAGTCTGTCAGCGCCAACTTCGGCTATATGGGCATGTGGCACGCTACCCTGAAACCGATCCTTCCCATCGGGTTGTATCTGTAAGAGACAATCCGGCGTGGAGGAGGCCAAGGGGGCGCCCACAAGGCTCGTGGCTGGGGCAAGTTGATGTTTCTTGTCGAGAGCTGCTTGGTATGGGAAAGAAGCCTGCATGGGAACTCGCGCGTGGTGACCCCCGGGAGTGGCGTCGTAGGGTGGGCGAGGCGACGCGCGCCCCGGCGTATGCCCCCAATGATTGATTATGTACAAATATAGATAAGTGAACTTTTTTCATTAAATTGTTTGTTTCTGAGAGAGAGAGAGAGAGAGAGAGAGAGAGAGAGAGAGAGAGAGAGAGAGAGAGAGAGAGGACGCGCTAAGCCGCATCGCAGCCTGGGGCAGAATGTGGCAAGTGAAGTTTGATTCTCACAAAACGCAGCTTCTCAACGTCTCCAGGTCGGGTGCAGCTCAAGGTGCAGGTGAAGCGTGTGAGTCACCTTCAGGCGTTGTGGCAGCCATACCGCCTGGCTCTGGTCACCACCCGTGCTGTCGCTCTGGCTCATGGTGAGCTATTACAGCCCCGCTGCCGTACGTGGCACCACCAGCGCCAGTTCACAAACACATATATCAGTTGGTGGAACACGTTGATATCACAAACAGAATTTAACGGAGTGAGTGTCCAGGAATTCAAAGTGATGGTGAACAACAGGTTGCTGGGCAGGGCTGAGTGATAGTGATAAAATGACTATTATAAGGACCAGAGTAAGACTTTAAGATAGGGAGCATGAAGAATGTAACCTTTAGTCTGTAAGTTACTATGTTACAATGTAATGTTGAATGTAACTTCTCTGTAAACTGTTAATTTGTATAAAAAAAAAAGAAAAAAAAAGAGTATGAAATTGTGTGTGTGTTTGTGTGTGTGTGTGTGTGTGTGTGTGTGTGTGTGTGGTGTGTGTGTGTGTGTGTGCGTGTGTGTGTGTGTGTGAGTGTATGTGTGTGTGCGTGTGTGCGTGTGTGTGTGTATGTATGTGTGTGTGTGCGTGTGTGTACTTTCCCCCCATCATTATCTTTTCTCTTATCATCTTTATCCTATTTTCTTCCTACCCACCTTCCTTCCTTCCTTCCTTCCTTCCTTCCTTCCTTCCTTCCTTCCTTCCTTCCTTCCTTCCTTCCTTCCTTCCTTTCCTTCCTTCCTCCTTATATAATCCCTTCCTCACAACACACCTATTTTTTCTTTTCCTCATATTATTCAAGTTTCTCTCTTCAAATGACCTCCATATATGGTATAAATGAACAAATTACAAAAAATAAAAACCGAGTGGCGACGTTGGTAACGGGGCTACACTAAGATCGACAACTACACTAACATATAATCAGTTAGTGATGTATAATTGTAATATTATGGCGGCTGTCGACATCATATGCAGGGTGACACGACCTTATAGTGTTATCTACGGTAGGTATTCAGCCAGCCACTGGTTCAGTTCAGGTTATTCAGCCAGTCAGTCAGTCAGTTTATGAGCCAGCCAGTCAGTCATGTCAGTCAGTCATTTAGATTTCCAGTCAAATCAGTCCGTCAGTCAGGTCAGTCAGCCCATTCAGTCAGTCAGCCATTGTTCAGTCAGCCATTCAGCAGTCAGCCATTCAGTTCAGTCAGACCAGCCAGTAAGTCATCAGCCATTCAGCAGTCAGCCAGCCAGTCAGTCAGTCAGCCAGGAATTCTGTCACCATTCAGTCAGTCACCATTCAGTCAGCCAGTTCAGTCAGGACAGCCAGTCAGTCAGTCAGCCGCCAGCCCAGCAGTCAGCATTCAGTCAGCAGCCATTCCAGCAGTCAGCCAGCCAGTCAGGCAGCCATTCAGTCAGAAGCCATTTAGTCAGTCAGCCATTCACGTCAGTCCAAGCCAGCCAGTCAGTCAGTCAGCCAGCCAGTCAGTCAGTCAGTCAGTCAGTCAGTCAGCCATTTAGTCAGCCATTCAGTCAGTCAGCCAGCCAGTCAGTCAGTCATTCATTCATTCAGTCAGCCAGCCAGCCAGCCAGTCAATCAGCCATTCAGTCAGTCAGCCATTCAGTCAGTCAGCTATTCAGTCAGTCAGTCAGTCAGCCAGTCAGCCAGTCAGTCAGTCAGTCAGTCACCTTTCAGCATAACGTAATCTTAGAGTGTCTTTCCTTACAGGTCCTGAAAACAGTTTCTTACATCGGGTTTTGTTAATTGGAGAAAGGAAAAAGTAAAGGAAAGGGGCAAGGAGTGTAAGTAATTAGGGATATAATATAATGGCTTCAATTAGGGGTTTGGATAAGAATATCTCAAAATGTAGTCTGTATCTATGTAAATCTATGTAATATTAGTGTACGTATATATCTGTGTTAAGGCAATACATCTAAACTCACTTTACTTCTCTATCACCAGGGATGAACCAAAGGAGGAAAAAAACTGATCAGAAACCCTTAAGAGATGACGAAGGAAGCATTTACAGAAGACCCCTAAAAAGAAGTCATGAAAGTGGAGGAAAGATGCAGGAAACTGCAAGGCAAGGCTGCTATAATGGAAAGGGCGAGGAGGAGGAGGGGACGGGGCGAATGCGACGTTAGTGAGGACTTCTTTAATGCAGGAAGGGGAGGAGAAAAAAGGTAGCTAAGAGATCGCCAATGAGCGTATTATTGAAAGGTAAAGAAAAGAAAATATTGATACTTTTATTGTGCAAGGACTTGGGTTAACTCCTATGATGTATTGGATGCCTTGTGAAGAATTAGGAGAGAGAGAGAGAGAGGGAGAAGGAGAGAGAGAGGGAGAGGGAGAGAGAAGAGAGAGTGAGAGAGCGATTGGAGAGGAGAGGAGAGAGAGAGAGAGAGGATGTTTGTGTAGAGAGAGAGAGTTAGAGAGAGAGAGAGAGAGGAGGGTGAGAGGCAGAGAGGAGAGGAGAGGGACGAGAGGAGAGAGGAGAATGAGAGAGAGGAGCACGAGAGGAGAGGGAGAGAGGAGAACGAGGAGAGGATAAGACGAGGGAGGTTGAGAAGGAAGAGAGACGAGAGGGAATGAGAGAGACTTGCCGAGAGAGAGACGAACAGAGAGATAGAGGAGAGCTGAGAGAGTTGACGGAGAGACGAGAGGTGAGGAGAGATGGGATGATTGCGACAGGAGGAGGTGGGAGAGAATGAGTGAGAGAGAGAGGAGAAGGAGGATAGAACAGGCGAGAGAGAGAAGACGATGACACGGGTTTTGTAGGAACTTACTGCATTTGATTACGAGAGAGAGAGAGCGAGCGACGGAGAGGAGAGTGCGAGGACTTGATCCGAGAGAGAGATGAGAGAGACTCGAGAGAGGAGGGCGAGAGAGAAGAGGAGAGAGAGAGAGAGAAGAGAGAGAGAGGAAAAAAAAAAAATTTTATAGTACCAATTTACTACCATGTACTTAATGTTCTACTTAAAGCTACTGAGAAAAACAGTTCGTTCATACAATTTTTTGGTTGTGGGGAATTATGGAATGTCAAGAATCTCAACACAATACTTATGGTCCCTTCAGAGCAGAAAAGGTCGGCTCGTGCCTCCGTACAGCGCGGAGGCAGTCTTTTTCTTTGGTGAGCCTGCCCAGACATTCTCATCACTCTGCCGCTCCTTCAGAAAATATATATATATCTCCACCTAGTCTCACCCTATTACACAAGACAGGAAACATGTGGTTTAATCATTACATTAAGCAGTCATTGTACATCTTATAAAAACACACTTAGCAAAATCGATAGGGTAAAAAACTAAGTAGGCCAAAATTTACAGTGAGTGTAGTCACGAGGAATATAATGTTACGTTTATAACCTTTTTTTACTCATGAGCGATATTTACAAGCAATTATGAAATTAAGTGTGTTTGCATAATACATGTGTTCTCGTGCATAAACTCTCCTGAATTACGATGGGTTATGTGTGAATATTTTTTGCATCGATGGACGACCGTGCGCGGGGAGGAGGGAGCGGAGGAGGGCCCGGTCCTATGTAAAAACTGAAAAACTACCTATCATCGCCATTTCAGGAGGGAAGTTTAGAAGAGAGATAAGGTATTACATTTTTCAACACTTGATTTCATATTGCTGTTAAAAATCTATTATTAGTAAAAAAAAGTGTTATAAACCATAACAATTATATTGTGACTTACACTAACCGTAATTAACCTACTTAGTTATGGATAAGGTTGACGGAAGGGTGGTCGTGTGATTTAAATTTTACCTTGTAGAATGTGTTTTGTTAAGAAGGATGCCTAGAATGAAAGAAAGAAGGATGCGTGAATGGAGAAAAACTCTCTCCTCCTCCTCTCTCCTCCTCTCTCTCTATCTCTCTCCTCCTCTCTCTCTCTCTCTCTCTTCTCTCTCTCTCTTCTCTCTCTTTCTCTCTCTCTCTCTCTCTCTCTCTCTACAGGCACTGACACCCGTGTAGGTTTTCACAGCCTCTTGTAGCTTCCTTATGTTCTCTCTCTCTCTCTCTCTCTCTCTCTCTCTCTCCTCTCTCTCTCTCTCTCCTCTCTCTCTCCTCTCTTTCTCTCTCCTCTCTCTCTTCTCTCTCTCTCTCTTCTCTCCCTATCTCTCTCTCTTCCTATCTCTCTCTCTACAGCACTACCACGTGTAGTTTCACAGGCCTCTTGTAGCTTTCCTTATGTTTCTCCATCTCTCTCTCCTCCCTTCTATCCTCTCTCCTCTCTCCTCTCTCTATCTCTCCTTCCTCTCTCTCTCATCTCCTCTCTCTCCTCTCCTCTCCTCTCTCTCTCTCTCTCTCTCTCTCTCTCCTCTCTTTCTATCTCTCTCTCGCTGTTATTTTTAGTGATGAGAAATAATAATAAAAGTAATATAATAAACGATAGTAATAATTGAAGTATTGATAAGTGGGATATAAAAAGCATAGCTGATAATAATAGTAATGATAACAATGATATGATAGTAAAGGTGATGATAACACCAACAGCAAACAACGTATTGAAAGTATTACATTACAGTGATGACAAAATATACTCATACGACTATGTATAAATGTGCAGGAATATGAAATGGGTCAATGTATAATAAGTTATTCAATGCGTAGTTTTATGTATGTATGCCATGAATAACCACACCCATAGCGATGAATAAATGCACAGACTCACTCATGAATAAACAAAGAGAAAATATGCACCCCCCCCCCACACACACACACACACACATACAAACACACACATACACACACACACACAACACATACACACACACAGCCACCGCACGCACACCCACACATACAACTATACAATACATACATACACACAAAACACCAAACCACACACACATACAACACATACACACATCCACACGCCCACAGACCACCCACAACACAATACACACATACAAACACCCACACACACATCCACAGCACACCCACCACCACACAACAATACATACATACAAGCACGCACACACACACACACACACACACACACACACAACCCACACACCACACACACCACACACACACACACACACCACCACAACCACACAACACACACACCACAACATACAAACACACACTACACACATACAAACACACACATACAAACACACACATACACACACACACACACACACACACATCATAATCATCATATTAACCAAGAGAGCTTTGTCAATTTATCTGTCTGTCTGTCATCAGGAGAGAGAGACGAGAGATGAGAGGAGAGCAGAGAGGCGAGAAGATTTAGACCTGGAGGAAGAGACGAGTGAGGTGTAGAGGAGAGATGAGAGAGAAGAAGAGACGGAGAGAGTGAGAGGAGAATGATGAGACAGAGGAAAGAGGAGAGACGGAGGGACAGGTTGAGGAGACGGGGAGAAGGATGAGGAGAGTAGAGGGAGTAAGGGATCTGCGAGAGAGAGGGAGAGAGAGAGAGAGGAGATAAGAGAAAAAGAAAGGAGAGAAGTGAAAAAAAAGACGGAAGTAAAAAAGAATCACGGAAAAAAAAATCTGAAACACAATCAGTGAGAAATGCGAGGAAACAAGAAGATTGGTAAAAAAGAGAAAAAAATAGTCAATCTGCCTAATCTAACAATGAAACTAATCTAATTTATAATCTAATCTAATAAATCTAACCTACCTAATCAAATAATCTAATCTATTAAAGTTACTCTACCATGAACGCGGAAAAAATTGAGAAACAGAAAGTGAAGATGCGAGTAAGTGACATCCGGTGGAGGTTGGGTGACACTTCTAGCGTCAGAGTGGAGATCGGTGTTGTCCTCTTGCCATCTTCCTGGGAGATCAATGAGGACTGATATAGAGCGTCCTCTCCTCTTCCTCCTCCCTCCCTCCTCCTCATCCTCCTTCCTCCTCCTCCTCCTTCCTCCTCCTCCCCTCCTCCTCCTCCTCCTCCTCCTCCTCCTCCCTCCTACCTCCTCCTCCCTTCCTCAATCCTTCCTCCTTTTCCTCCTCCTCTCCTCCCTCCTTCCTCTCCTCCTTCCTCCTCTCCTCTTACTCAAAAGGGAAGAACCTAGTGATTGGAGTAGCTGTCTCTTAAGGAGGGTTGAGGCACCCAAACGGGGGGGTTTTTTTTTTTTTTTTATTTCTTTATCTCAACAAGTTGGCGGTAAAGATGAGACGAGGGGGTGGTGGTGGTGGTGGTGGTGGTGGTGGTGGCGGGGGTGGTTGGGGGGCGGTGGTGGTGGTGGGGGTGGGGGGGACGGTGATGGGGGTGGTTGGGGGGCGGTGGTGGCGGTTTGGAGGGGGGGGGGGGGGTTCTTAATACCATCTTGCCTTGAGGACTTAAAGTTAACGTAGAGAGAGAGAGAAAAAAGGGAGGGAAAAAGTTATTCCAACATGGTCGTCTTTTGAAAGGTGCAATGGTGCTATTTTGTTTTTGTCCTTTTTTTTGTTTTTTGTTTTTGTTTTATTGTCCTTTTTTTTCAATTTCTCTTTCTCTGTTGCATTTTTTCTCTGTTTCACTTTTTCTGTTGCTTTTTTTTCCTCGATTTATGTTTCTAGGTTGCAGTTTTTTCCTCGATTTATGTTTCTAGGGTGCAGTTTTTTCCTCGGTTTCTCTTTCTCTGTTGCAGTTTTTTCTGTTTCCTTCTCTGTTGCATTTCTTTTCTCAATTTCTCTTTCCTCAGCAGTTTTTCCCTCGGTTTCTTTCTCTTTTACATTTTTTCCCAAATTTCTCTTCAGCTACTTCTTAATGAAAACGTCGAAGTACTGAAGGTCATTACAAAAAACTACTGACCTTACTCCATGAAAGGTCAGGATAGTTCGTAGTTGTCAAATGCGCTTCCTTAGTTTCTCTATCATACTCTGACCTTCGCTGATAGGTTAGCTTGTATAGGTCGAAGAGGAAGCGTCATACATAGGTATGTAACTAGAGCATTGTCGAGTGTTTGCCGAGGTGGGTGTGGGTGGGCGTGAGGGTGTGGGTGTGGGTGTGTGTTGCATGGGCGTTCAGTGGGTCTTTGTCCTTGATGCGCCGCCCACCTGGCCACCCACACGCCCTCTTAATAATGCCCTATAGACGCAGATATTGCCTTTAGTTGCTGGTATTCTTCACAGTCGACCTGTTTGCCTACTGCATGCTGAATCATAGCTGTGGCTGAGAAGGCAAACTGTGGTGTGTTTATCGAGAGGAGAGAGGATGAGAGAGGATGCGTATACTGCTAGCTCGCTCGATCTCTTCTCTATCTCTGCGTCGCTCTCTCCTCTATGAGAGAGACAGACGAGAGAGAGAGAGAGAGGAAGAGACGAGACGAAGAGAGAGAGAGACCGAGAGCTGAGAGAGAGAGAGAGAGAGAGTGAGAGACAGACAAAGAGAGAGACAGACAGCGACAAACAGAGACAGACAGAAAGAAAGAGACAGACAGAGAGACAGACAGACAGACAGACAGACAGACAGACAGACAGACAGACAGAGTGACAGACAGAAACAGAGAAGAGAGAGACGACAGAGACAGAAAAACAGGAGAGAGACCGATGGACAAATAGAGAGACATGACAGACAACTAGAGACAGGACAGACAAATAGAGACAGACAGAGATAGACAGACGAGACAGACAGGACAGGAGAGAGACAGACAGACAGAGATAGACAGACAGACAGACAGAGAGAGACAGGGTACAGACTAGACAGAACAAACAGACAGAGAGAGACACACTACACCCAGCCATTCACTCGCCCACAATCAGCCAGTCCCCTCCCCTCCTTTGGCCGAGGCAGTGTGACCCTCTCCCATATTGTGACTAATTGGTCTATGGCAGCCGCGGCTCCCGCTCGCTACGCCACCTCTCCCTGCCTGGGCCAAACACACCCTTGATCCTCCATTGCCCTTCCCGCGCCCACAGCTGTCAACTCCAAGGAAGCCACAACCCCCCCCCGGAAACAATTAAGGATAACTCGCCACACGCAGGCCCGGCGGCTCAAACTCTTCCCAGAGAGATCCCAGCCATAAAAAGTTGTTCCCCCTGAGTCTCAAAGCGTGGGTAATCAGTGGAGACTTCTGGTTTCCGCGTCTGGTTTAGGTACTCTGGGCGGAAAACCTTAGACACTCTGGTAAACTACTCACTCCATCCGTCTGAATTCTTGAACAAAAAACCTCTCAGCCGAGAAGAAAGGGGATTTGCGTCAGGATTAAACGTGGAATCAAGAAATGTGAAATAATGGTT
>JACEEZ010004022.1:248397-255897 GCA_016584305.1 Chionoecetes opilio | reverse complement strand
AGGAACGGAGGTGAAGATTTAGGGATACAAGTCTTTGGATCCCGCCATTCCCAGTGCTGCAAAATTACTGCATCAACACTGCTTTGTGGAAGGAGCGATGAGGTGATCAATTAAAATAGGAACAGGAAGGGAATATATGTAAGAAAATAAGGTAGCTACAAGAGGCCCAACTATATTCAATGCGCGTAAAGGCTGTTAGTTTACAGGATAAGACTCACTAAACATGATATTTATACTTGATTTACTAATAGGAAAGGGATACTGATTGTGTTACCGATGAAAACAAAGGAGATAATATTTTTTTTAGGTAAGGAACCACAGTGATTTGTTCCTTGTATTTAGAAATCATAGAAAAGTAACTAAAAACCAAACGAGAGATGATCGAATAGAGTAAAAACCGAACGAGAGATGATCGAATAGAGTAAAAACCGAACGAGAGATGATCGAATAGAGTAAAAACCGAACGAGAGATGATCGAATAGAGTAAAAACCAAACGAGAGATGATCGAATAGAGTAAAAACCGAACGAGAGATGATCGAATAGAGTAAAAACCGAACGAGAGATGATCGAATAGAGTAAAAACCAAACGAGAGATGATCGAATAGAGTAAAAACCGAACGAGAGATGATCGAATAGAGTAAAAACCGAACGAGAGATGGTCGAATAGAGGAAGAAAAGACGCCATTGGAGGATAGTAATAAAGGAACACAAGACAGGTTGTAGAATTATAAAGGAGATATTTTCGTTTCCTCCATTCAGTAATAATAGAAAAGTGACTAAAAACCTTACAAGAGAGGCTCCAATAGAGGGAACAAAAGACCAAAGGAGGAGGATGGTATAACAAAAGACAGGTTGTAGACTTATAAGAGAGTAATAGAGAAGATTTTTAGTAGAAGAGACTTGTAGAAGAAATTTTTTAGTAGAAGAGGCTTTTAGAAGAGATTTTTAGTATAAATGACTTGTAGAAGAGATTTTTAGTTGAAGAGACTTGTAGAAGAGAAGATTTTTAGTAGAAATGACTTGTAGAAGAGAAGAGGCTTGTAGAAGAATTTGTTTAGTAAAAGAGACTTGTAGAAGAGAAGATTTTTAGTAGAAGATCCTTTTAGAAGAGAGATTTTTAGTAGAAGAGAGATTTTTAGTAGATTTTTAGTAGAAGAGACTTGTAGAAGAGAGATTTTTAGTAGAAGAGAATTGTAGAAGATTTTTGGTAGAAGAGACTTGTAGAAGAGAAGATTTTTAGTAGACTTTTAGTAGACGACTTGTAGAAGAGAGGATTTTTAGTAGAAAAGACTTGTAGAAGAGAGATTTTCATGGCCCGCGGCTGTTGGGAATCCTGGAAGAGCGGCTGATGGGAAAGCCTGGAATTCATTTAGTTGGGCCAAGATTTCCTCTGAGGCTTCCGTTCAAGAGACTCACTCGACTGTTGCTTGCTGCCTGGATGATTTCTTGTGGTATGTGTGTTGTGTGGTGTCTGTGTGTGTGGTGTGTCCTGTGTGTGTGTTCTGTGTGTGTGTCTGTGTCGTGGTGTAGTTTTTTTTTTTGGGGGGTGTGGTGTGTCTGTGTGTGGTATGTGTCGTGTTGGTCTGTGTGTGTTGTGTGTCCCCCGGTGGGTGCGTGTGAGGTGACGTGGTGTGTGTGTGTGTGTGTGTGAGTGTGTGTGTGTTTCGTGCATAGTTGTATGTGTAAATGAAGACTTTTAGAACTTGCTTCTATTTTTTTCTTAGTATGTTTGTGATTTTTTTTTGTGTGTGTGCTCTTGAGTATGTTTTTTTTTTTTTTTTTATTGTATGTTGTGGATTTTTTTTTTTTTTTTTTTTTTTTGGGGGGGGTTCTGAGAATTTTAAGGAATACTTAGGTTTTATAGTATGTTTGGCTTGTGTCTAAAGAGGCGTTCTAGTTGTTGTTGTTTTAAGTGATTCAAGGCGTGTCCAGTGTAGGGAAGATTACAATAACCGGAAAAAGTCGTCGTTACAGCCTTAAAGTTAAAGTTACAGGTAAATAGTTAAGTTATAATAAGTAAAGTTAAATACAGAGTTGAGGTTTTCACAAATGTTACGTCAGCATAACTTCTGCCATTGATGTCGCGGCACTTAGGAAATCTTGCATTGGTATTATTTTCCTAAATTTTTACTTCTTTCCTAAATATTTTCTTTCTTTCCTGCATCTTTTTTTTTATTTCCTACATTTGTTTCTTTCTTTCCTAAATTTTATTCTTGTTTTTCATTTTTTCTCTACATTTTCCTATATTTTTCCTGCACCTTTTCCTCCATATCAGACATTTGTTTTATCAGGAAATGGTACAATTAGTGTTTTCCAGCCTCTTTTTCAGTCTTTTATCAGGAAATGGCAGCGAAGTTGATGTTTTTTTCCTCCATTTCAATTTTTTTTATATCAGGAAATGGCGAAATTGAGGTTTTTACTTCCATTTCAGTCATTTTTTCCATAATTTCCAGAATCCTGCAAATCTTAAACACATTGCTCGTCCTTCTGTAGTGACGTGGTGTTCAATTTCCTTTTTTTGTATGTATGTGTGTGTGTATGTATGTGTGTGTGTGTGTGTGTGTGTGTGTGTGTGTGTGTGTGTGTGTGTGTGTGTGTGTGTGTGTGTGTGTGTGTGTGGTCGCAAAAGTCGGATGGTTGATCAAAAAGGAAGCTTCGTATTCAACATTGGCATACAAAGGTTTCCACTGATCTAACCTTCCCTATTCCTACACACACACACACACACACACACACACACACACACACACACACACACACACACACACACAATCACACACACACACACACACACACACACACACCACACACACACACACACACACACACACACACACACACACCCCACATAAGTATCACAGCTTGAATTCCGACGAGCATAATTCTTTGAGGCATTTACCGAACGTTCCCTAATGCACCACTTGTATAAACCCTTTAGTGCAATCAGTCCAGTGAAAGAGAGAACACACACACACACACACACACACACACACACACACACACACACACACACACACACACACCACACACACACACACACACACACACACACACACACACACACAGATTGAATGACAGTCAGGCATCAAACTTCTAAAACCGACAAGTCAAAATCCACATTAGTGTTGTCGAGAAAACTATATTCCAGCGTTGACCTTTGAGAGAGAGAGAGAGAGAGAGAGAGAGAGAGAGAGAGGAGAGAGAGGAGAGAGAGAGACTGGAGAGAGAGAGAGAGAGGAGAGAGAGAGAGAGAGAGAGAGAGAGAGAGAGAGAGAGGAGGAGAGAGAGAGAGAGAGAGAGCCTGGAGAGAGAGAGATAAGAGTGGAGGGAGGAAGGGAGGAGAGGGAGAAAAAGTGACTGGAAAAAGTGATGTGATTTCAGTGAAACGAGACAGACAGACAGACAGAGGGAGACAGACATACAGGCAGAGACAGAGAAAGAGAGATAGACAGACAGACAAAGATAGAGACCGAGAGAGAGAGAGGCAGATAGACAGACACAGACAGAGAGAAGCAGACAGAAAGACAGAGAGAGAGAGAGGCAGATAGACAGACAGACAGACAGACAGAGAGAGGCAGATAAACAGACAGACAGAGAGAAGCAGATAGATAGACAAACAGACAGAGAGAAGCAGATAGACAGACAGACAGACAGAGAGAGGCAGATAGACAGACAGACAGACAGAGAGAGGCAGATAGACAGACAGACAGACAGAGAGGCAGATAGACAGACAAAGACAGAGAGAAGCAGACAGACAGACAGACAGACAGACAGACAGAGAGAGAGAGAGAGAGAGAGGCAGATAGACAGACAGACAGACAGACAGAGGCAGATAGACAGACAGACAGAGAGAAGCAGACAGACAGAGAGAGAGAGAGAGAGGCAGATAGACAGATAGACAGACAGACAGATAGACAGACAGACAGAGGCAGATAGACAGACAGACAGAGAGAAGCAGATAGACAGACAGACAGACAGACAGAGGCAGATAGACAGACAGACAGACAGAGAGAGGCAGATAGACAGACAGACAGACAGAGAGAGGCAGATAGACAGACAGACAGACAGAGAGAGGCAGATAGACAGACAGACAGACAGAGAGAGGCAGATAGACAGACAGACAGACAGACAGACAGACAGAGATAGAGAGAGGTAGATGCAGACAGACAGAGACAGAAATAGGCAGATAGACAGAAATAGGCAGATAGACAGAGAGAGGCAGATAGACAGACAGACAGAAAGACACAGACAGACTGATAAACTGACAGACAGACAGACGGACACAGACTAAACGACAGACAGACAGACAGACAGACAGACGGACACAGACTAATAGACAGACAGACAGACAGAGACAGACAGACAGACAGACATAAACTTAGTAGACACATAAAGATAATAATTACCCAGAAATTAACATTGTTAGGTATTGTAACTAGAGATGTTAGTCACACACACACACACACACACACACACACACACACACACACACACACACACACACACACACACACACACACACACACACACGGGAACTCCGTAGTGTAAGGGTTAGCACGCTTGGCTCACAACCGAAAAGTCCCGGGTTCGATCCCCGGGCGGAGCGCGAAGACAGACGGACGGTCTTCTTAAAACCCGAGCCCCTGTCCACCCAGTAGTGAATGGGTACCGGGTGTTAGCCGGGGGTTTGTGACCCCCCTCCCGGGGTGGTGGCTTCGGCCAACACTAAGCACTAAGGATGAATGATAAAAATGTTGATATGGAGACGGGTCCATACGAGCGTGCTCTGGCCCTGTAAAATACAACTAGATGAATACAACACCCCACCCCACACACACACACACACACACACACACACACACACAGACACACACACACACACACTATCTCAAGTCTGGATTCGGTTCATTTAAGCTCACTCCCAATTTTTTTTTTAAATTTTTTTGCCACAAAAGATATTATATATATTTTTTTTGCCATATGCGGTGGTATTAGTCTAAATACAGGAATAAGCTGAAAATTCCTTATTACTGGATTTTATTTATGTAGAAGTTTGCTACGATATCTTATACTACAACTGTTAAAGATAAAAACAAGACTGGCGTATAACCAACAACAACAACAACAACAACAACAACAACAACAACAACAACAACAACAACAACGACAACAACAACAACAAAAACAACTAATAGAAGCGGGTTTTGTGTTACACCTTTTTATTTTGCCTTGGTCAGTCCTTTGTGATGTAAAAAAAAATATTATAATAATAGAAGCAAAAAGAGGCAAACACAACAACAACAACAACAACAACAACAACAACAACAACAACAACAACAACAACAACAACAACAACAACAACAACAATTACAATTACAATAGTTATCAGTCTTAATTGTTATCTCTTTGCCTCCCACTGTCTCCCTTCCAGCTACTCTGTGGGTGTCATCACAAATACCACCACCATCACCACCCTCACCACTACGACTCATCACCACTGCAATACAACGTGTCATCACCATCCTAGACCATCCATCATCACCTTATAACTCAACACCTTCAATCCTCATCACCACTATCTCAACACACATCATCACCACACTACTACCACATTGTCATCACCACAAACCCATCATCACCTCCCAATCCCATCATCTTACACTCATCACCACCACCTTGTTCATCACCATCATCACTTAACTCACCACCACTGTAAGACATCATCACCATTCTTATCATCACCATCATCACCATTCTTATCATCACCATCATCACCATTCTTATCATCACCATCATCCCCATGCCGTCACTCCTCCACACGGCCTCGTCATCACTTCTTATCACTTTTTTAGCAGCGATATTTTTGTTCACTCTATTTCCAACCCTGTTCAGACTCTGCCGTCGCTTCTTGCCGCAAGTTTCCTTCACTTCGCAGCGACTCAACTATGTATTTTCTTTCCCTTTTTTTCAGCAGTACGTTCAATTGGTTTGTTTCTTCATGTTAGATTGTCTGTGATATTCTTGAAGATACATGTACATGGAGTGTGTCATCATTGCCGCGCAGCCTTGGCCGTGACGCTCAGTTATTGAGTGCCGCATAGAACACTCAGGCCTCAACAGGTCGCCGCTCCGTGCCTGCCGCCGCCGCCTGCCTGCCGCCTCTGTGGTCGGCGTGACGCTGTGTTTGGCGTGACTTAATGAAAGGCTCGGCGGTGTAACAACAAACAGTTCCCGATGCAAAGTAGCTATTTTGGTGGCGATGCCGCAGTGCTTTCCCGTCTTGGCGGTGATGCAAGGCGTATTTATAGTGAGGCGCCGCTCAGGCCTTCCAAGACCACCAAATGGACAGATACAAAGAATGCTGCACAAATATCTTACCCGCGGTGGTGTCTGAGGCGGGTGATGGATTGCGAGGAGCACAACAACGTTCACGGCGCGGCACTGCGCGGCGGGCCTCAAGGCATCCAGCGGCCCCGCCCCGGCACGGCAGGCGTGAGGCAATGAGGCATCCACAGAGGAGAGTGTAATGGGCGGCGCCGCGCGCCCGCACGTCACCGCCACCAGCCAACAACTGAGCCACGGCTGTGACGCACGTGGGACTGAGGGCCTGGCGCCCCCCGCCCCCCCGCCCCCCCTCACGCCCGCCACTTGTTACGCCCTGGCGCGGCGGATGGTTCCGGCGCCGCCACGTGACGGAAACTTGACCGCAGGAAGCTGCCGGCCCGTGCACGCCTCGCCGCGCCCGCCCGCCCGTGATGGGTCACCCTAAAGCCCCATGACCCTCGCCCCCCCCCCCCCGACCTGCACGCCCCCCGCGGCACTCACGCACACTTGTGGCTGTGATCCTTGTCCCCGCCCGAGGCCCCGCCCGTGCCGCCGCCCGTGCTGCCGCCCGTGCCACCGCCCGTGCCGCCGCCCGTGCCACTGCCCACCCGTGCCACCGCCCGTGCCACCGCCTGTGCCGCCGCCCGTGCCGCCGCCCACCCGTGCCACCGCCCGTGCCACCGCCCGTGCCGCCGCCGCGTCGCCGCCCGCCCGTGCCACCGCCCGTGCCACCGCCCGTGCCGCCGCCGCGTCGCCGCCCGCCCGTGCCACCGCCCGTGCCACCGCCCGTGCCACCGCCCGTGCCGCCGCCCGTGCCACCGCCCGTGCCGTCGCCCGTGTCGCCGCCTGCCCGTGCCACCGCCCGTGCCACCGCCCGTGCCACCGCCCGTGCGCCGCCCGTGTCACCGCCCGCCCGTGCCACCGCCCGTGCCACCGCCCGTGCCACCGCCCGTGCCACCGCCCGTGCCGCCGCCCGTGTCGCCGCCCGCCCGTGCCACCGCCCGTGCCACCGCCCGTGCCACCGCCTGTGCCACCGCCCGTGCCGCCGCCCGTGCCGCCGCCCATGCCACCGCCCGTGCCACCGCCCGTGCCGCCGTCCGTGTTGCCGCCCGCCCGTGCCACCGCCCGTGCCACCGCCCGTGCCACCGCCCGTGCCGCCGCCCGTGTCGCCGCCT
>JACEEZ010004022.1:145897-243397 GCA_016584305.1 Chionoecetes opilio | reverse complement strand
TGTATTTAGTTAACGCTAATTTATGCATGCTGCTAATTCATTTATCAGTAAACGAAATATATCAATGGAAAGCGAATTAAATTCCGCTTCTATTGATATTCTCCATGTAAAATGTTATTGAGCAAAATATTAAATGGCGAAGAGTTAAGTGGGTGAAAGGTGGGTGCAATGAGAGTCGTACCGCCCGTACATCCTCACTCGCTGAAAGCTTGGCTCCTACTGACTTGTGGAGCAGACTCTGCTACTGACGTCACGTCCATCCCGCTCTCCCAGACGCAGGCTTTTACATAGAGATGGCTTTGCCAGTTGTCCCATTCCCGGTAGTGGTGGTGGTGGTGGTGGTGGTGGTGGTGGTGGTGATGGAGGAAGAGAAAGAAAGATGAATAATAATAATAGCAGCAATAAATATATTAATAAGGAGGAGGAGGAAGAGGAAGAGGGAGAAAAAGAAGAGAAAGCTGATGAAGAAGAAAAGATGATGAAAATGAAGGAAGAAAAGAAAAAAAAAAAAAAGGAATATGCAAAGGAATACAAAGGAAGAACAGACAGCAACATCCCTACTGGGCCAAACGAGGCTGCCTGTGTGATTACTTTCTACCACTATAGTTTCTACGTGTTAGAGGTAAAAGAATAGCAAAGAGGAAGAGGAGGAAGGGAAGATAAGATTTTCATCCTATCTAGACACTTTGCAAGTACCAACTACAAGGTTATTGACTATACAAAGCGCCGCCACGTCAGCATGAACTAGGCGGACTCGAACCGCTGACCGAATGCGCAGGGACGCTACACATTGCAAGCTCACGTCTCAAATAAAGAGGAGGAGAAAGAGGTGATAAACGAAGAAAACGAGAAAAGAAAGAACGAAAGAAAAGATAATGAGAGAAACACAAGAAACAGATGCAAGAAGTACAAGAAGAAGCAACACGCAATGCCCTTCTTAGACATGGAGGGAGGATTCATATTTGGTATTCGTATTTGCATACATTCGAATACAGGGTTTATTCGTATTCGTATTAATGTTATTAGAAATCAAAGTATTTGCATTCATAAGAAGAAGAACCTAAGAAAATAAGGAAGCTACGAGAGGCTGTGAAACCTACACGAGGTAGTTCTTGTAAATTCCAAATCCATTCGTGTTTGAATAATTTAGCAAAGTATTCGTATTCGTGGAATAATCTGACGAATAATCACAAAATATATCGTTAGAAATAACCATTCACTTAACTGTGAACTATTACTTTCAGTTTTAACGCATAGAAAGGTATTACGATACGCTATGAAATGTAGTTTGACAGAACATTGCTATAAAATGGAATGTGATGTGAACTTTATGGAGTTGGTGTTGCTCAACATGTAGAGTACGTACACCTTGTTTGCCTTGGTGCTGCTCAGCCAACGCGTCCAGTACACGTCAGTAGTCGGCTCGGTATACGTGGGCGGCTGGACGTCTGTTTTCTCAGTTTTCTGTCACCCACAAGACAGCTATGTTGTGTCAGCCGTGCCTTGAACTTGTGAGTGAGTTAATGTCATCGTAGAGCCAGGATTCGGAGCGTGAATTTGTGTTCTTATCTTCAAGCAGCAAAGTATGCTAGTGACTGAGTTAGACTGATAAGTTCTGTCTATATTCAATCAATCAATCATTGGGGGCATACGCCGGGGGGCGCGTCGCCTCACCCACCCTACGACGCCACTCCCGGGGGTCACCACGCGCGAGTTCCCATGCAGACTCCTTTCCCATACCAAGCAGCTCTCGACAAGAAACATCAACTTGCCCCAGCCACGAGCCTTGTGGGCGCCCCCTTTGCCTCCTCCACGCCGGATTGTCTCTTACAGATACAACCCGATGGGAAGGATCGGTTTCAGGGTAGCGTGCCACATGCCCATATAGCCGAAGTTGGCGCTGACGAACTATGCAGGTAATAGGACTCGATTCAGTCTCACGGTGCAATCGCTGATTTGACACGTAATCATCCCAGCGATACCCCATGATTCTGCGAAGACACTTATTACCAAAGGCATTGATTCGTCTCTTCAAGTCACTATTTAGTGTCCATGTCTCACAACCATAGAGTAAGACAGGGATCACAAGCGACTTGAAGATCCGGATCTTTGTCCTCCTGCACAGGTACCGACAACGCCAAATACTCCCGCTGAGCGAGTCCATAACACCGTGGGCTATGCCAATCCGCCGTAAGACTTCTTGACGTGACCCGCCGTCATTATGGACTGCGCTACCAAGGTATGTAAAACTTTCCAAGATCTCAATGTCCTCGTCACACGCATGAACAGACTGTACTGCTTCCTCTAGTAAGTCTCCAAACACCTGGACCTTGGTCTTGAGCCAGGAGACCTCAAGTCCCAAAGGCTTTGCCTCCTCGTGCAGCGCCTCGAGAGCCATCACCAGGACCTCCAGCGACTCAGCAAAGATTACTGCATCATCGGCAAAAACAAGATCAGTGATCTTGGTGTTGCCGACGGATGCTCCACTATCACTTTGATCTACAACCTTGTCCAATACCCAGTCCATACAAGCGTTGAAAAGTGATGGGGCAAGGACGCACCTTGCCTCACTCCTGTATTCACAGGAAGAAAGCTGGATACACCTGCCCCACACTTCACAGCACTCTCAGTCCCAGAGTACAGACCAGTTATCAAACCAATAGTCCTTGCAGGAATCCCTCGAAGTCGCAGAAGATCCCAGAGTGACTCACGATGCACTGAGTCAAACGCCTTCTTGAGATCAACATAGGCTGCAAGCATCCCCTGTCGAAACTCACGTCGGCGTTCCACCAGGACACGAAGCGCTAGGATACGGTCCGTTGTTGACTTACCAGGCGTGAACCCAGACTGCTGAGGTCTCTGATGCTTCACCAGATGACTGCGAATCCGTGTCAGCAATAGATGGGCAAGCACCTTGCCTGGTACGCTGAGCAGTGTAATACCGCGGTAATTGTTGCAGTCCTGACGGTCCCTTTCCCTTTCCAGATAGGGACGACCAGCCCCCTTTTCCAGTCAGGAGGAATGGTACCTGATTGCCACACGGCAGTCAAGACAGCATGCAACCCGCGGATCATGGCCTCACCCCCAGCTTTGAGGAGCTCCGCACTGATATTACAAACACCAGCTGCCTTTCCACCCTTCAACTTTGCTACAGCCTCTCTGACTTCGTCAAGAGAGAGTGCGGTTTCGTCAATGGGAGGATCGGCATCCACTGCCTGTAACCCAGTGGTGTGAAGCTGCTCAGTTGGAGGGTCCACCGTGAACAACTGCCCAAAGTACTCAGCCCAACGAGCCATCTGCCCATCCATGTCCGACACGAGGTGCCCATCTGCTGTTCGAATAGCACTCGCCCGAGAAGGAGACTTGGAACGGAGCTTCTTCAGGGCTCGGTAGGCGGGTCGGAGGTCATTAGCGTTCAAATGACCCTCGACATCCTCAGCGAGACTCCTGAGTCCTGACATACCTCTCCTTGTCTCTCCTCAGGAGGGTTCTAGTCCGGCGTGACAGAGCCCTGTGCTGGTCCCGGTTCCCAGCCAGCCTGGCAGCGCGACTCTCCTCGATTTTCTCCAGCGTCTCCGTCGAGACAAAACCACGCCTTGACCTCGGGCGCTCCCCAATACACTCCTTGGCAGCCTGTAGAGTTTCACGTTTGAAGGTATCCCACAGTTCTACAGGATCCCCGAGAGCACCGAGCACATCAAACCGATTTGAGACTGCCACCGCATACTCATGAGCACATGTCAAGTCCTTCAGTTTCTCAAGATGAAACACAGTATCGTTACCTCTTGAGATTCTTCTGGACTTGACATGAAGCTTAAGTGTAGCAACAACAAATCTGTTCCAAAGAACTCAGTACTCCGGTAAACCCTGCAGTTCTGGAGGATCCTCCAACGAGTACTAACGAGGATGTGGTCGATCTCCTTAGCTACCCCTCCGGCATTACTATACCATGTCCAGCGGTGCAGCTCTGGTCTCTGATACCAAGAACCTGCAATTCTCAACCTTCTGGACCTTGCAAAGTTCAGAAGCAGAGAACTGTTGGTGTTTCTGGTACCGGAGCCATGGGGACCAACACACAACTCGTAGCCATCTCTCACAGTGCCAGTAGTAGCATTGAAGTCGCCCAAGACAATGAGTGTGTCCCGAGGAGGACACTGGTCTAATACAGAGTCGAGTTTGGCGTAGAACATCTCCTTCTCTTCAGTTTTACGCATCTCGGTAGGAGCGTACACTGCAACAAGAGACAAGTGTCTATATTACTGACTTTAAAAGTATTACGTTATCATGATGACGGGCGAAACCATGGTGCAAAAACTCGATTCTGCCTGAACTGTGCACGGATAATTATCATACATCAACTATGTAACATTTATTATCTCTGCAGCTTCTATCATTCTAACTACAGAGATTGACTGCTGTCATCTAGATTATCTTTCTGAGTAACAGAATCCAGAGATTATGAAATGTCTTCACTGCGTCATGAGTGGTGTGGGAACCTTTCATAATCCCCACAGACAAGTGGTGCCATCAAGACACGCTGTAAATATTGTGATAAAACATGATCCATTGCTCATGAAGTCATTTAACAGCCCATAGTTTTATTACATAAGAACATAAGAACATAATGAAGCTATAAGAGGCTGGGAGACCTACACGTGGAAGTTCTTGTTACTTAACACTAACTACTTAACATCCACCTTTCATCCCCATCCATGAAATTGTCCAGCCTCCTTTTAAAACTCCCTATTGACTAACTACCTGACGACTGAGTCCATTCCAATCATCTACCACAGTGCTTAGTTACAATTACAAATAATTTTTCAACAAAAAGTATTCATGAATAATGAATAATATCATGAATAATTATTCGTGTTTGCAATCGAATTCACAGTATTTAACCCTTTCATACCCAGCTCTTTCCGTTGCTGTATAAAATCGTCTGTTGTTAGCCATAATATTACGAAAAGTTACTTAATATACCAGAAAAGCTAGTAGACAAGGATACTAAACAGGTCATATCTATAAAATATTGCTTATAATAATTAAAATCAGTCTAATGGTACCTAAATTACAATGGAAATTACGTTCCCTGCCTCGAGGGGTTAACATTGTATTCGTATTCGTATTTGAATACTTCACTCTTGCATTCCCTCCCTCCCTGCCCTTGTGCCCCATGATGCGCTCCCCTTTACCAATGACCTCTAAGCTGTTACTGCGCAAAGGTCACTTAGAAGCATAGCACACACAGCACACACGCACGCACACACACACACACACACACACACACACACACACACACACACAAGCCTTTTATTCCTCTTCCCTTCCCTCCCCCTGCCCGCTATCCTCTTCCTTGCCTTGATCACAAATGTCTCTTGATAACCCCCTTTCCTCTGACTGTATAATATGTGTGTACTTGTAGAGGAGAAGGAAGAGGAAGAAGATGATGATGATGAATAATAAGGGAAAGAAAAAAAAGGAAATGAAGAAGAAGAAGATGCAGGAAAAGAAAGATGAACTAGAGTGAAATGAAGAAATTAGGTGGCGAGAAGGATAAAAAAAATCCTCAATACTATAAAAATAATAGTTACCATAATAATAATAATAATAATAATAATAATAATAATAATAATAATAATAATAATAATAAAACTTTACGTACTGCCTGAATTCGTGATTGAAATAGCGGAACAAAATGTATTAATTCAGAAACAACTGTATAATTATTGGGCCGTAATTACCGTGTTCGTAATATCATGGGTGTGTTTGGTGGCTGGATGGTTAATGGGTCGACCAATTATCGAACTTGTGCACACATCGCTTTGAATCCATGTGGCGCAAGTTGTAATTGTTATCATTATTGTTGTTGTTGTTGTTGTTGTTGTTGTTGTTGTTGATGTGATGGTGGTGGTGGTGGTGGTATAAGTGACAGTTGCTGAAATTGTTGCGTCAGTAGTAGTAGTGGTGGTGGCGGTGGTAGTGGTGGTGGTGGTAGTAGTGGTGGTAGTAGTGGTGATGGTGGTGGTGTGGTGGTAGTAGTAGTAGTGGTAATAGTAGTAGTAGCGGTAGTAGTAGAAGAGTAGTAGTAGTAGTAGTAGTAGTAGTAGTAGTAGTAGTAGTGTAGTAGTAGTAGTAGGTGTGGGTGTAGTGGTAGTAGTAGTAGGTAGTAGTGGGTAGTAGTGTGGTAGTAGTAGTAGTGTATAGTAGTAGTAGGTATAGTAAGTAGTAGTAGTAGTAGTAGTAGTAGTAGTAGTAGAAGTAGTATAGTAGTATAGTAGTAGTAGTAAGTAGTAGTAGTAGTATAGTAGTAGTAGTAGTAGTAGTAGTAGTAGTAGTAGTAGTAGTAAACGAAGAAATGGAAAATTAGACGGGAGGAGAGAGAGAAGAGAGAGAGGAGGAGAGAGAGAAGAGAAGAGAGAGAGAGAATGGGGAGAGAGGAGAATGTGAGGGAAAGTATATCACAAAGCCAGTGATGCGGAGATCTTTTTCAATATTTCTTACCTCTTTTCCTCCTCCCGTGTGTGTGTGTGTGTGTGTGTGGGGTGTGGGTGTGGTGGGTGGTGGGTGGTGGTGGGTGGGTGTGTGGGCAAAAAGTCATATATAGCGAATCCAATACTGATATTCACGACACAGTCACAATTCCCTATAGATAGTTTCTCAATCAGGCTTAAAGTACCTGTAAATTGGAACAGAAGAGAGCAGTGTCCATGGTTTCTCTCTCTCTCTCTCTCTCTCTCTCTCTCTCTCTCTCTCTCTCTCTCTCTCTCTCTCTCTCTCTCTCTCTCTTCTCGCTCCTCTCTCCTCCTCTCCTCTCTCTCTCTCGTTTTTTCATTTACATGAAAGTACAGTTCTTGACTTTACTCTTACAGCCAAAAGTTCCCGGTGAGGTGCCGATAACTATCTTTAGTCTGCACTATTACATTTACTAGTAGTCTATAAGTTACACTAATTATGTCCAGAGGGCATCAGCCAGGCATTCACTACACACTTGAAGATGTGGAGTGTGGCGGCCTGGTGTATGTCAGTCTGTCGCACTATACGGTGCTGCGGCAGGAAGGAGCGGAAGAAGGTCTCTGTCCTGGCGAAGGGAACAATGAGTTGTTGGTCCCTCTTGTGGGCGTCCCTGGTGGAGTATGGGTGAGGTGTCGCCCACGGCTGCCGGAGTGTAGCGAGGTGCGGGGCGCCCTGCTTGAGGATTTTGTACGTGACGCACAGGCCGGCCACGTCTCGCCTGTGCTGTAGGAGCTGTAGGATGGCGGGCTGCATGTCTGGTGCTGCCTGCCTTCACGGAGATGAGCCGCTGGACACGGTTTTGAGGGAGCGGACTTGGGCCGCATAAAGGGTTGTGATATCCCGAGCGTCAAGGAGGTGGGAGACGCGCCTAACGCAGTTCAACCTGCCCGCGGCCTTGGAGGCTGTCTTCCTGACGTGGCTGGTGAAAGAGAGGGTGCTGTTCACCTCACCGCCGAGAATGTTGACCGTCGGCTGCAAGGGCAACACCTTCCCGTCCAATAGAATGGGTGGGATAGGGGTGGCTGGGGGGTGATGTCGCCGGGAGATCAGCATGACCTGTGTTTTGTCCTGGGCGAGATCAACCTGCCACCGTCGTCCCCATCAAGGCCAAGAAAGGTCGGCCAGCCTGCGCCCATAAAGTTAATCCCTCTCCTGTTCCCGTGCTCACTGACGTCACAAAATATAGCGATCGAGGGCTTGAGCGCATTTTGCCCGCCAGTCCATATCTCTCCCGTGACAGAAAGACACCTCCCAGAAGACAGAAAGTAGAGCGCGGGCCGCTGGGATGGTGAGGAAATGATGGGAGGAAAGAGTTTCTAGAGTATGTGAGAGGATTTGAGGATGTAAGAAAGAATGTGAGGACAGGAATAAATGGGGGTAGATCTTAGGAACAGGCGTCATATCTAGATTGTAGTGGTGGTGGAGGTGGTAGAGGTAGTTGTAGTAGCTGGAATAAAATAATATAAACAGTAATAATAGTAAAATAATGTATTATATGTTTATATTTATTAAAAGTAGTACAGGGTACAGTCTAAAGTCTGGACACATATTATTATATTAAACATTATTATTATTATAGTCAACACCACCACCATATCACCACCATCAACACCACCACCATCAACACCACCTTCAACACCACCATCAACACCACCTTCAACACCACCATCAACACCACCATCAACACCACCATCAACACCACCTTCAGCACCACAATCACCACCATCAACACCACCACCTTCAACACCACCTTCAACACCACCACAATCACCACCACCACCATCATCACCACCACCACCACCACCACCACCACCACCACCACCACCACCACACCACCACCATCATCACCACCACCACCTCAACCACAATCACCACCTCAACCACCACCACTACCCTCAACCACAATCACCACCTCGCTCACTCTATTTTAGGTGACGACAGCATGTCCCTCCCATTAAGTGTTCACGTTGACAAAATTCCCTAGGGACGGCTGGTGGGCCGACCTTCCTTTCTTGGCCTTGGTCCCCATGAGGTGATGGTCTCCAACACTTGGTTGACGAGGGCGACAGCAGTGCGGTGGTCAGTACTGTCGCAGGGGAATGTGAGGGTGCAGTCATCCGCGTAGGCATGTGCCTCCGGGGTGAGCATCAGGAGGTCAGTCAGTCAGCCAACCAGTCAGTCAGCATCAGTCAGTCAGTCAGTCAGTCAGTCAGTCAGTCAGTCAGTCAGCCAACCAGTCAGCCAACCAGTCAGCCAACCAGTCAGTCAGTCAGTCAGCCAGTCAGTCAGCCAGTCAGTCAGTCAGTCAGTCAGTCAGTCAGCACATCAGTCAGCACCAGTCAGTCAGCACCTCAGTCAGCAACATCAGTCAGCACCGTCAGTCAGTCAGTCAGTCAGTCAGTCAGTCAGTCAGTCAGTCAGTCAGTCAGCCAGCCAGCCAGTCAGTCAGTCATTGAACACACACACACACACACACACACACACACACACACACACACACACACACACACACACACACACACACACACACCAATAATAATAATAATAATAATAATAATAATAATAACAACAATAATAATAGACAGAAACGCAATATTATATTTCTTCTAAATCACTCTAAAAAATATTTTCCTAATAAACTGGATTCATAAAGATGGCAAAGTATTTATTTATTTATTTATTTATTTATTTATTTGTAGATATGTATTAGTGTTAAGAGAGAATGATTTGGAAAAAAGCTGAGATTATATATATATGATTTTTTTTTTTTTTTTAGTAATCTGTGTTAGGATAGGTTTATTAAATGATAGATAGATAATAATAGATAGATAGATAGATAGATGCATAGATAGATAGACAGATAGATAGATGACATATTTATATTTATAATATATATATATAAATATATATATATATATATATATATATATATATATAGAAAGAGAGAGATGAGATGAAGAGAGAGAGAGAGAGAGAGAGAGAGAGAGAGAGAGAGAGAGAGAGAGAGAGAGAGAGAGAGAGAGAGAGAGAGAGAGAGAGAGAGAGAGAGAGAGAGAGAGAGAGAGAGAGAGAGAGGAAGTCAATTGATAGATAGATATCAATCAATCAATTATTGGGGGCATACGCCGGGGGGCGCGTCGCCTCGCCCACCCTACGACGCCACTCCCGGGGGTCACCACGCGCGAGTTCCCATGCAGGGTCCTTTCCCATACCAAGCAGCTCTCGACAAGAAACATCAACTTGCCCCAGCCACGAGCCTTGTGGGCGCCCCCTTGGCCTCCTCCACGCCGGATTGTCTCTTACAGATACAACCCGATGGGAAGGATCGGTTTCAGGGTAGCTTGCCACATGCCCATATAGCCGAAGTTGGCGCTGACTGACTATGCAGGTAATAGGCCTCGATTCAGTCTCACGGTGCAATCGCTGATTTGACACGTAATCATCCCAGCGATACCCCATGATTCTGCGAAGACACTTATTACCAAAGGCATTGATTCGTCTCTTCAAGTCACTATTTAGTGTCCATGTCTCACAACCATAGAGTAAGACAGAGATCACAAGCGACTTGAAGATCCGGATCTTTGTCCTTCTGCACAGGTACCGACAATGCCAAATACTCCCGCTGAGCGAGTCCATAACACCGTGGGCTATGCCAATCCGCCGTAAGACTTCTTGACGTGACCCGCCGTCATTATTGACTGCGCTACCAAGGTATGTAAAACTTTCCAAGATCTCAATGTCCTCGCCACACGCATGAACAGACTGTACTGCTTCATCTAGTAAGTCTCAAAACACCTGGACCTTGGTCTTGAGCCAGGAGACCTCAAGTCCCAAAGGCTTTGCCTCCTCGTGCAGCGCCTCGAGAGCCATCACCAGGACCTCCAGCGACTCAGCAAAGATTACTGCATCATCGGCAAAAACAAGATCAGTGATCTTGGTGTTGCCGACGGATGCTCCACAATCACTTTGATATACAACCTTGTCCAATACCCAGTCCATACAAGCGTTGAAAAGTGATGGGGCAAGGACGCACCCTTGCCTCACTCCTGTATTCACAGGAAAGAAGCTGGATACACCTGCCCCACACTTCACAGCACTCTCAGTCCCAGAATACAGACCCGTTATTAAACCAATAGTCCTTGCAGGAATCCCTCGAAGTCGCAGAAGATCCCAAAGTGACTCACGATGCACTGAGTCAAATGCTTTCTTGAGATCAACATAGGCTGCAAGCATCTCCTGTCGAAACTCACGTCGGCATTCCACCAGGACACGAAGCGCTAGGATACGGTCCGTTGTTGACTTACCAGGCGTGAACCCAGACTGCTGAGGTCTGTGATGCTTCACCAGATGACTGCGAATCCGTGTCAGCAATAGATGGGCAAGCACCTTGCCTGGTACGCTGAGCAGTGTAATACCGCGGTAATTGTTGCAGTCCTGATGGTCCCCTTTCCCTTTCCAGATAGGGACGACCAGCCCCCTTTTCCAGTCAGGAGGAATGGTACCTGATTGCCACACTTCAGTCAGGACAGCATGCAACCCGCGGATCATGGCCTCACCCCCAGCTTTGAGGAGCTCCGCACTGATATTACAAACACCAGCTGTCTTTCCACCCCTCAACTTTGCTACAGCCTCTCTTGACTTCGTCAAGAGAGGGTGCGCTTTCGTCAATGGGAGGATCGGCATCCACTGCCCGTAACCCAGTGGTGTGAAGCTGCTCAGTTGGAGGGTCCACCGTGAACAACTGCCCAAAGTACTCAGCCCAACGAGCCATCTGCCCATCCATGTCCGACACGAGGCGCCCATCTGCTGTTCGAATAGCACTCGCCCGTGAAGGAGACTTGGAACGGAGCTTCTTCAGGGCTCGGTAGGCGGGTCGGAAGTCATTAGCGTTCAAATGACCCTCGACATCTCAGCGAGACTCCTGACATACCTCTCCTTGTCTCTCCTCAGGAGGGTCTAGTCCGGCGTGACAGAGCCCTGTGCTGGTCCCGATTCCCAGCCAGCCTGGCAGCGCGACTCTCCTCGATTTTCTCCAGCGTCTCCGTCGAGACAAAACCACGCCTTGACCTCGGGCGCTCCCCAATACACTCCTTGGCAGCCTGTAGAGTTTCACGTTTGAAGGTATCCCACAGTTCTACAGGGTCCCCCAGAGCACCGAGCACATCAAACCGATTTGAGACTGCCACCGCATACTCATGAGCACATGTCAAGTCCTTCAGTTTCTCAAGATGAAACACAGTATGGTTACCTCTTGAGATTCTTCTGGACTTGACATGAAGCTTAAGTGTAGCAACAACAAGTCTGTGATCTGTTCCAAAGAACTCAGCACTCCGGTAAACCCTGCAGTTCTGGAGGATCCTCCAACGAGTACTAACGAGGATGTGGTCGATCTCCTTAGCTACCCCTCCGGCATTACTATACCATGTCCAGCGGTGCAGCTCTGGGCTCTGATACCAAGAACCTGCAATTCTCAACCTTCTGGATCTTGCAAAGTTCAGAAGCAGAGAACTGTTGGTGTTTCTGGTACCGGAGCCATGGGGACCAACACATAACTCGTAGCCATCTCTCACAGTGCCAGTAGTAGCATTGAAGTCGCCCAAGACAATGAGTGTGTCCCGAGGAGGACACTGGTCTAAAACAGAGTCGAGTTTGGCGTAGAACATCTCCTTCTCTTCAGTTTTACGCATCTCGGTAGGAGCGTACACTGCAACAAGAGACATGAAACCCAGAGTGTGTTTCATCCTCACCCGCATTATACGCTCATCAACCGGAGTAACCTCAACAACTGACGGCTGCAGTTTGCTGGAGATGCCTATAGCTACTCCCCGTACACGGTGACCATTGCTCATGCCGGACCAGTAGTAGGTAGATAGACAGATAGATATATAGGCTCTTTGATAGATAGATGGATTCATTGATATATAGATACATGAATAGATAGATAGATAGATAGTTAGATTGATATATTATAGTTAGTGGTTTGATTAAAGTAATATAGATAGATATGAGAAAAAAACGGGTATATACACGTTTTATTATACACATTAAGTATGCATAAGTATTATAAGTATACATATTAAGTAGTATATTAAGTATATTATAAGAACGACAGTAGTTTTATTATAATTTTTTTTTGGTTATATGTATAATTAATCACAAGAATTAGTTTTACATTGGTCATACATTTTGTATTAATTAATAGTAAAAAAAAGGATTTGATATGGATAGAGTTAATTATGTACGTATAGCTATTTTTTTACGAGGCGAAAATTCCATTCTATCTTAAGGTCTCATGCTTAAAGTGATGCCTGTGTTTACCTCCTGAACTAAATTGGCTCACCCCTCTTTTTTAATTTATTCTCTTACTGTCTTCTTTATAAGAACTGGCAACTAAGCGGGCTTTGTGTTACCCATTTTTGTTGTGCCCTTGGCCAGTTCTTTGTGATGTAAAAAAAAAAAAAAAAAAACTGATAATACGGTTAACTATGATAAATACAGCTGAATTTAAGAAGAACTATAGTATTCCCTTCTCGGAATACTTACTTCTAATTATAGTCATTCCCCCGATGGCGAACAAGAGTACAACTTGACGCCGAGGCCCGAGGCAAAATACAACGAGATCGACGAAGAGTTTACACTGATGATGCAGAGAAACCAGATTAATGGGACGAGGGTGAGCGTGTGTGTGTGTGGCTGGGTGTGTGGGGTGGGGTGGGGGAGGGATAGTTATGTGTGTGTGGGATAGTAGTGTGTGTGGGGGGGAAGGGTTGTTGTGTGGGGGGGGGGGAAATGAGGGTGTGTGGGTGTTGGGGTCTGTGTGTGGTGTGTGTGGCGGGGTGAGGGTCTGTGTGTGGGGGGAGGAGGGTGGTTGTGGGTATGGGTGTGTGTTTGGGGTCTGTGTGGTGTGTGTGTGTGTAGATCTTCAATGTATTCTCTTGGTATTACGTATTTCTCAACAATGCATAATTCCCTTCGCCTTATTCTTTCTTCTATGCATTTCTTGGCCTTATTTCTTTATGCCCCAAATGATCTCCTTAAGTTTTTTCACCCAATGCCCATCCTTTTATATCTCTTCACTGTATCTTATTTAGTTCTATTTAGTGTCTTTATTGATTTGCTGTATCTTATTTATATATTTACTTCTTTTGTTCTTATTACTCAACGCAGGATTCCCCTTAACCTACATTTCTTCCATGTATCATTGGGTCACACGTTAACGCCTCCATCCCCTCTCCCGCTCTTTCCCGCGCCCAGCAGCCCGTGGGTCTCAACAGCTACAGCGGCATGGCAGTCAGCGTACCCGTCAACACCCCAGGCTACGACCCCGCCCTCCTGCAGCCGTCGCCGCAGATGTCCCACGCCTCGCTCTTATCTCCCCGCGTCCCGGCTCCTCCTCAGGGATGCTGGATATGAATGGGTTCAACTGAGGCCACCGTGAGAGACGGTGGTGGTCTCTCACGGTGGCCTCGGTTCAACGGGTATCCCGCCTCCACCTCGCCCCTCCTTCACGGCGCCTCCTCCCCCGGCCTGCTGCCCCGCACCCATCCGGCCAAGACGCACTCCCCGACCAGACACAACCTGCGTGTGCGTGTACCTAAAAAGCTTAGGCTCAAGTGGGTGTGTGTGGTGTGGGTGGTGGGTGTGTGTATTTACCTAGTTTACCTAGTTGTGTCTTACAGGGCCTGAGCTACACTCGTAGCAACATTGGTAAAAAAAAGTTGATTAAAAGTAAAGAAACAAGTACTTGTTATTGATATCAGGCCTGCGTCCCGGTACACCGGCGGTACAGGTACAGGCCCTGGGTGCAGTACTTCTGTATGTCAGTACAAGTACTGCTGATTTTTTCAACAAATTTAAGTCGAAGTATAAGTACATGACAAGGTAATAAGTCCAAGTTCAAGTAATTTCCTCCCCGTCCCACGAGCACAGGCACTGCACCCTGCAGCACACCCGCACCGAGGTCCGGTGGAGGGCGTGGGGCGTGGAGGGGCACAAGAGATGGAGGGGCAATAGAAGGACTTTTCTTACGTGTACTTTTAAAGTAGTACTTGATTTTTCCAAGTATATAAGTACGTTGCTTTTTAAAATGTCAAGTCCGTGTACCATTGTACAAGTACTCAAAATGTTGTACTTAAGTACAAGTATAAGTACTTTTACTTGGACCCAAGTCTGATTGATAATGTTAATTATATAGTATTTATATGTTGAAATCATTATTATTATTATAAATGATCAGAGTACAGTAAGTTTGAAAAAAAAAAGATTAAAAAACAAAAAAAAAAAAAATAATATAAGAAAAACAAAAAAAAAAAGTGAAAAAAAAGAATAAAAAAAAAATAAAAAAAAAAAAAAAAAAAGAAATAAAAAAAGAAAAACAAATAATTGAAAGAACAAAAAACAAAAAAAAAAAGCAAAAAAAAATAAAGAAAGAAAAAAAGAAGAACAAAAAAAAAAAAAACACGAAAAAAAAAAGAAAAAAAAATGAAAAATAAAAAAAAAAAAAATAAAATCAAACAAAGAAAAACAAAACAAAAAAAAAAATAAAAAAAAAAAGAATAATCAAAAAACAAGGGGGGACATAATAAAAAAAAAAAAAAAAAAATAATATTAAAAAAAAAAAAAAAAAAAAGAAGAAAAAAAAAAGCAAATAAATAAAATAAAAAAAAGAAAAATACAATAATTAAAGACAAAAAAAAAAGAACAAAAAATAGAAACCAATAAATGTAGAATATAATAAAACAAAAAGAAGAAGAAAAACGAAAAAGAAAAAACCCAAAAATTTGAAAAAAAAAGAAACAAAAAGAAAAAAAAAGGAAGAAAAAGGGGAATAAAAAAAAAAATAAAAAAAACAAAAAAAATAAAAAAATATGAAGAACAAAAAAAGAAAAAATAAAAATAAAAAAAAAAAAAAAAAAAAAAAAAAAAAAAAAAAAAAAAAAAAAAAAAATAAAAAAAAAAGAAAAAAAAAAAAATCAACAAAAAAAAAAAAAAAAAAAGAAACAAAAAAAAATCAAAAAAAAAAAACAAAAAAAAAAAAAAAAAAAAAAAAAAAAAAAAAAAAAAAAAAAAAAAAAAAAAAATAAAAAACGATAAACACAGAGAAAAAAAAAAAAAAAAAAAAAAAACAATTAGGACACAGAAAAAAAAAAAAAAAAAAAAGAAATGAAACAGAAAAGACAAAAAAAAAAAAAAATAAAAAATTAAAAAGAAAAAACAAAAAAAAAAAAAAAAAAAAACCCTCCCCCCCCCCCCTACAAACACACACACACACACCCCACACACACACACCACACACACACCACCCTTATTATGTATTTAAAGCTAAGATTGACCCATTGAGACAAGGAGACGGGACCCCACCAGTGTACTGTAACTCATTTCCCTTATATCACTACTAGTATACAACAATGTTAATAACACGCACTCTCCCCCCCCCCCCAGAACCCTCGGCCGGGGCCCCCCCACCCTCAACACGCCGGTGGTGTCCTGCAGAGCGCCGCCGTCAACCAGGTGATGAAAGCTACTCCTCCTCACTCCCACCAAGACTTTCCTCACCGCAGACATCCCGCTCAACCCACTCACCCACTCCACCAGGTAGGTCTGGGTGTGTGTGTGGTCTTGTGTCCTTGTGTGTGTGTGTGTGCAGTCGCATGCTACGGGGAAGGCACGTGCCCCCCCCAGGTGCACCCCCCCTGGCCCTGGCTTGGGTATTCTGTATAATGCTCTAATACTCACCGCTGATTTGATCCTAGAATATGCTCCTTCTATGTGGCATCAGAGTGGCCCCGTTTGCCTAGTGCCCCCAGGTGCCCCCCATTACTAGATACCCATCCACGCCACTGCTAACAAAGCAATGCGTCTTTTAACAACCCGCAACTAACGTAGCACAAAAAAAACATAAATAATAATTATGATATCCTCCCCACAATCCTCTGCGACGCTGTTACGAGTTTCGAAGCACTACGAACCCCTCAATATAATCCTAAAAAAAATACTACAACACTATACCTAAACACTATTACTAACTCACATTTACGTACATTTAACTTAGATAACTTTACAGGTCCAATAATTATTGGTCAAAGGTCACAGGTCAGGGCGTGGAAGGAAATAAGGGAAGAGTTTAGTGTTTCGAGCAGTGTTTACAGAGTTGACCTTCTTGAGTTTCTGTACGAGCGCAGTCGTGGCGCGCCAGTGATCAGGCAGGGGTTGTGCGGACAGCTGGGAGGAGGAGGCAGGGTGTGTGTGCTGGGCAGCTGGGAGGAAGGAGCAGGTGTGTGTGAGGCAGGCGGCTGGGAGGAGGACGCAGTGGTGTTGTGCAGGTCATGCGGCTGGGAGGAGGAACAGGTTGGTGTGGTGGCAGGGCATGCCGCTGGGAGGAGGAAGCAGGGTGTGTGTGCTGGGCAGGCGGCTTGGGAGAGGAAGCAGGGTGTGTGTGCGGCAGTCTGGGAGATTTTGGTGCCAGCACCGCTTTAATTGTTGGGTCTTTTCTTCTATTTCTGCAGCGTAGGTAGTAGAGAGAGAAGGAAGGGAGGGGAAGAGGAAGGAGTGGGCAGTGGTGTATCTGGGTGTGGCAACGGGCATGGCCACCCCTGAAATCTCATTGCCACCCCAGATCTAAGTCAGAATGCACTAATGAAATTCACCCTTTTCTTTATAATGGCTATGGCCATGCCAACCCACACTATTCTGTGTCCCGCCTTGGCCACCCCCCATGTCACCCATGTCTGGCGGCGCCGCTTGTGAGCGGGAAGAGGGAGGGAAGGGAGGGAGAGCTTACGTGTGATTTGAGGTTGTTTAGTCCCTCATGCAAAGTATGACTGTTGCCTCGTTATCTTTTCTACCTCATATAACCCGGGGTTCCCCCCCCAGATCGCTATAATCGTGTAGTGGCGTAGCTACTGGGGGGCACGTGGTCCCCCAAGAGAATCCGGAGCCGCGCCCCAGTTGCCCCCCCCCACACCACACTAGCCATGGCTGCCGTAATCTGCTTGGACCTGTTGACTGACGATATGCCTTTAAATACCGCTTCTATGTGGCATCAGAATGCCCTGAGCTCCTCTGCCTAGTGCCCCCCCATACACAGCTGTGCCACATGGGCTAGATGCCTAACTACGCACTGTCGGTTGTGTGTGATATGGTACGGGGTTCTGTGTCATCACCCATGGTCTTGTCCACGCGAGTCAGACTCGCACAGGGGGGGGGGGGGGGGACAGTTTTCAGCCTCCCGGTGCGAGCTTGGAGCTCATTATTACCGATCTTTGGGCAATGCTGGGACCTCACACATCACACACCCCTATCCCCTTGCTCAAGGGGGACAGTAACCGCCAGAATTTGTCAGTGAAAAATCCCCGGGAGCAGTAAGGATTCGAACCGGCGTGTGTGTGTGTGGTGTGTGTGTTATAATTCAGGCGATCCATTTTTTCAGCTATTTTATTATGATTTTATAGTTTCCCAGGTGGTCCGTGGGTTCACAGGGGGTAATTGATTGATGTGAAATAGCTGGACTTGTAATGTTTCCTGTTACCGTCTAACCCTCCTCCTTCCCCCCCGCGTGGACCACCAGCGCAGCCTGGCCATGGTTCACGGCGGCCTCCCCCCACCTCAGCGTGTCCCTCCTCCACCCCGCCCGCGCCCCCCTCCCCGCCCATCAAGGTCAAGACGGAGCCCCTCAGCCCCTCCAGGGACCCCGCCGCCATGCCCCCCGTGCCCCCACACCTGCAGCGGCCCCCCTCCTCGGACCAGGGGCACCTCTCCCCGGCGCCCCCCTCCCACCTGGGCCCCGCCACACCCCACTCCGCCCACTCCCTCTACAGTGCCATGCCAGGTAAGGCGTGTGTGTGTGCGTGTGTGTTAGGTGTATGTGTGTGTGTGTTAGGTGTGTGTGTGTTGTGTGGGTGTGTGTGTGGTGTGTGTTAGGTGTGTGTGTGTGTGGGTTTGGTATGGGGGGGGAGTTTGTGACGGCGAGGTGTAGTCATCCAGGGGGGCCTGTGTGTGTGTGTGTATGGGGGGGGGCTGTGTGTGTGTGTGTTATGGGGGGCTGTGTGTTGTGTGTGTGTATGTGGGGGCTGTGTGTGTGTGTATGGGGGGGCTGTGTGTTGTGTGGTGGTGTGTATTGGGGGGCCTGTGTGTGTGTATGGGGGGCCTGTGTGTGTTTAATGGGGGGGCTGTGTTGTGTGTGTGTATGGGGGGCCTGTGTGTGTTTGTATGGGGGGCTGTGTGTTGTGGTGTTTGATGTATGGGGGGCCTGTGTTTTTGTGTGTGTGTATGGGGGGGCCTGTGTGTGTGTGTGTATGGGGGGCTGTGTGTGTGTGTGTGTGTGTGTATGGGGGGCATGTGTGGTGTGTCTGGTATGGGTGGCCTGTGTGTGTGTGTGTATGGGGGGCCATGTGTTGTGTGTGTTGGGGGGGCCTGTGTGTTGTGTTTTTGTGTATGCGGGGCCTGTGTGTGTGGTGTATGGGGGGCCTGGGTGTGTGTGTGTATGGGAGGCTATGTGTGTATGGGGGGCCTGTGGTGTGTGTGTGTATGGGGGGCCTGTGTGTGTGTGGTTGGGGGGCCTGTGTGTGGTGTTTGTGTTATGCGGGCCTGTGTGTGTGTGTTGGGGGGGACTGTGTGTGTGTGTGTATGGGGGGGGCCTGTGAGTGTGTGTGTATGGGGGGCTGTGTGTGTGTGTATGGGGGGGCCCCTGTGTGTGGTGTTTGTGTGTATGCGGGGCCTGTGTGGTGTGTGTATGGGGGGGCCTGTGTGTGTGGATTGTATGGGGGGCCTGTGTGTGGTGTTTGTGTGTATGCGGGGCTGTGTGTGTGTGTAGGGGGTGCCTGTGTGTGTGGTGTGTGTATGGGGGGGGGGGACTGTGTGTGTGTGTGTATGGGGGGGCCTATGTGTGTATGGGGGGCCTGTGTGTGTGTGTATGGGGGGATGTGTGTTTGTGTATGGGGGGGCTGTGTGTGTGGGTGTATGGGGGGCCTGTGTGTTGTGTAATGGGGGGAGCTGTGTAGTGTGTGATGGGGGGGGCTGGTGTGTGTGTGTATGGGGCCTGTGTGTTTTTGGGGTGTTATGGCGGCCTGTGTGTGTATTGTATGGGGGGCTGTGTGTGTGTGATGGGGGGCTGTGTGTGTGTGTTGGGGGGGGCCCCTGTGTGTGTTGTATGGGGGGGGGCTGTGTGTGTGTAGGGGGGGGCCTGTGTGTGTTGTGCGTATGGTGGGCCTGTGGGTGTGTGTGGTGGTGTATGGGGGGCCTGTTGTGTGGTGTATGGGGGGGCCTGTGTGTGTTGTATGGGGGGCTGTGTGTTGTGTGGTATCGTGGGGGGCCTGTGTGTGTGTGTATGGGGGGGCTGTGTGTGTGTGTATGGGGGCTTTGTGGTGTGTGTATGGGGGGCTTGTGTGGGTGATGGGGGGGGCTGTGTGTGTTTTACAGGGGGGCCTGTGTATGTGTGTATGGGGGGGGCCTGTGTGGTGTGGTGTATGGGAGGGCTTGTTGTGGTGTGTGTATGGGGGGCTGTGCTTGTGTGTTTATAGGGGGCCTGTGTGTGTGCTGTATGGGGGGGCTGTGTGTGTGGTGTATGGGGGGTGCCTGTGTGTGTGTATGGGGGGTTTTGTGTTGTGTGTGTGTGTATGGGGGGGGCCTGTGTGTGTGTATGGGGGTGCTGTGTGTGTGTGTATGGGGGCTTGTGTTATGGTGTGGTGTAATGGGGGGGCTGTTGTGTTGTGTGTGTGTGTATGGGTGAGCTGTGTGTGTGTGTATGGGGGGCCTGTGTTGTGTGTATGGGGGGGCCTTGTGTGTGGTATGGGGGGCTTTGTGTGTGTGTTGGGGGGCTGTGGTGCATGGGGGGCCTGTGTGTGTGTGTGTATGGGGGGCTGTGTTTGTGTGTTTGTATGTGGGGGCTCTGTGTGTGTGTGGTATGGGGGGGCTCTGTGTGTGTGTATGGGGGGGCTGTGTGTGTGCATGAGGGAGCCTGTGTGGTGTGTATGGGGGCCTGTGTGTGTATGTATGGGTGGCTGTGGTGTGTGTGTATGGGGAGCTGTGTGTTGTGTATGGGGCTGTGTGGTGTGTATGGGAGGGCTGTGTGTGTGTATGGGGGGCTGTGTGTGTGTGTATTGGGGCAGGCCTGTTGTTGTGCTGTATGGGGGGGCTGTGTGTGTGTGTAATGGGGGGCCCTGTGTGTTGTGTAATGGGGGGGCCTGTGTGTGTGTATGGGTGGCTGTGGGTGTGTATGGGGAGGCCTGTGTGGGTGTTTGTATGAGGTAGACTGTGTGTGTTGTGTATGGGGGCTGAGTGTGTATGGGGGGGGCTGTGGTGTGTGTATGGGGTGCTGTGTCGTGTATGGGGGGGGCTGGTGTGGTGTGTGTATGGGGGCCTGTGTGTGTGTGTATGGGGGGGGCTTGTGTGTGTATGGGGGGCTGTGTGTGTGTATGGGGAGCCTGTGTGTGTGTTGGGGGCTGTGTGTGTGTATGGGGGGGCTGTGTGTGGTGTGTATGGGGGCTGTGTTGTGTGTAATGGGGGTCCTGTGTGTGTGTGTGTATTGGGGGGCCTGTGTGGTGTTATAGGGGCCCTGGTGTGTGTATGGGGGGCTGTGTGTGTGTATGGGGGGCTGTGTTGTGTATGGGGGTCTGTGTGCGTGTATGGGGGGCTGTGTGTGTGTGTTGTATGGTGGTGCCTGTGGTGTGTGTGTGTATGGGGGGCTGTTTGTGTGTATGGGAGTCTTTGTGTGTGTGTGTATGGGGGCTGTGTGTGTATGGTGGGGGGGGCTGTGTGTGTTTATAGGGGGCCTGTGTGTGTGTGTGATGGGGAGGGGGTGTATGGGGGGCCTGTGTGTGTGTAGGGGGGGCCGTGTGTTGTGTTATGGTTGGCTGTGTGTGTGTTTTTATAGGGTGCCTGTGGTGTGTGTATGGGGGGCTGTGTGTGTGTGTATGGGGGCCTGTTGTGTGTGTAGGGGGGCATGTGGTTGGGGTGTGTTATAGGGTGGCCTGTGTGTGTGTGTATGGGGGACTGTGGTGTGTATGGGGGGCTGTGTGTATGGGGGGCTGTTGTGGTGTGTTATAGGGGTTGTGGGTGTGTGTATGGTGAGCTGTGTGTGTGTTTATGGGGGGCTGTGGTGTGTAATGGGGCCTGTGTTTGTGTATGGGTGCTGTTGTGTGTGTGTTATTGGGAGCTGTGTGTTTGTATGGGGGCTATGTGTGTGTGTATGGGGGGGCTGTGTGTGTGTGTATGGTGGAGGGCTGTGTGTGTGTGTGTATGGGGGGGCCTGTGTGTGTGTTTTATAGGGGGGCCTGTGTGTGTGTGTATGGGGGCTGTGTGTGTGTATGTGGGGCTGTGTGTGTGTGTATGGGGGGGCCTGTGTGTGTGTGTGTGGATGGGGGGCTGTGTGTGTGTATGGGGGGCCTGTGTGTGTGTATGGGGGGACTGTGTGTGTGTATGGGGGGCCTGTGTGTGTGTGTATGGGGGGGCCTGTGTGTGTGTGTGTGTGTTATGGTGGGGCTGTGTGTGTATGTATGGGGGGGCTGTGTGTGTGTGTATGGGGGGCCTGTGTGTGGTGTGTGTGGTCTGGGGGCTGTGTGTGATGTGTATTGGAGGGCTGTGTGTGTGTATGGGAGGGCCCTGTGTGTGTGTGGTGATGGGGGGGCGTGGGTGTGTATGGGGGGCTGTGTGTGTGTATGGGGGGCTGTGTGTTTGTGTATGGGGGGGCTGTGTGTGTGTGTGTGTGTATGGGGTGGCTGTGTGTGTGTATGGAGGGGAGCTGTGGGCGTGTGTGTATGGGGGGGGTTCTGTGTGTGTGTATGGGGGGGCTGTGTGATTGTGTGGGGGGTGCTGTGTGTGGTTGTATGGGGGGGGGCTGTGTGTGTTGTATGGGGAGAGCTGTGTGTGTGGTAGGGGGGTGGGGGCTGTGGTGTTGTGTATGGGGGTCCTGTGTGTGTGGTATGGGGGGGCTGTGTGTGTGTGGATGAGTAGAGCTGTGTGTGTGTGTTTGGGGGGGAGCTGTGTGTGTGTGGTCTTGGGGGGCTGTGTGTGTGTGTATGGGGGCGGGGCTGTGTGTGTGTATGGGGGATCTGTGTGTGTGTATGAGGGGGCTGTGTGTGTGTGTCTGGGGGGGTCCTATGTGTGTGTGTATTCATCTATTGTATTTGTCCCGGGCCCTGAGCTTACACTGGTATGGCCCCGGTCATCCACACTTACATTTAATCATCCTGCTTAGTGGTTAGTGTTGGGGGAAGCCACACCCCACCACCCCCGGGGGGTCACAACCCCCGGCTACCACCCGGTACCCATTCACTGCTGGTGGCAGGGGCCCGGGTTTTTAAAAGACCGCCCATCTGTCTCCCGCTCCGCAGGGATCGAACCCGGTACTTCTAATCTAGTATCTTCCCTGAAGACGATGGTGACATTTTGCGCATCACCTCTTCATTCTAGTGGCATTCCAGGCGTCTATCTTAGGGCATTCAGGCTTCTATACTTAGGGCATTCCAGGCGTCCTATACTTAGGGCATTCCGCGTCTATGACTTAGTGCCTTCCAGGCGTCTATACTTAGGGCATTCCAGGTCTATACTTAGTGCATTCAGGCTCTATACTTATTGCATTCCAGGCGTCTATACTTAGGGCATTCCAGCGTCTATACTTAGGCATTCCAGCGTCTATACTTCGGGCATTCCAGGCTCTATCTTAGTGCATTCCATGCGTCTATACTTAGGGCATTCCAGGCGTCTATACTTAGGCATTCCAGCGTCTATACTAGTGATTCCAGGTCTATCTTAGTGCATTCCAGGCGTCTATACTTAGGGCATTCCATGCGTCTATACTTAGGGCATTCCAGGCGTCTATACTTAGGCTTCCAGGCGTCTATACTTAGTGCTTCCATCGTCTATACTTAGGGCATTCCAGGCGTCTATACTTAGGCATTCTATGCTCCTAATACTTAGGGCATTCCAGGCGTCTAATACTTAGGCATTCCAGGGCGTCCCTATACTTTAGGGCATTCAGGCGTCTATACTTAGGGCATTCCAGGCGTCTATACATGGGCATTCCAGGCGTCTATACTTAGGGCATTCCCAGGCGTCTATACTTAGGGCATTCACAGGCGTCCTATACTTAGTGCATTCCAGGCGTCTATACTTAGGGCATTCCGGCGTCCCCTATCTTAGGGCATTCGCAGGCGTCATACTTAGGGCATTCAGCGTCCTATACTAGGCATTCCAGGCTCTATACTTCTAAGAGGGGAAAAACGATACTTCTTTGTGGTATTCAAGCAGCCTAACTCATCTCACTTTTCTTTCCCTTGTGTCTTTTTACCCCATTCACGCCAAAGCTTTCTTGGCTATAAAAATCGGATGTTTGTCGAGCCATAAATTTCGAAAGTAACTAAATATACCAAATTAGTTAGAGAGCAAGGATACTAAACAGGTCATATCTATATAATATTGCTTATAGTCACTAAAAATCGTCTAATGGTACCCAAATTACAATGGAAATTACGTTCTGGGCCTCAAGGGGTTAAACATCCAGCCTCTTTATCTTCTCTTAATCCTAGGTGTTTGTCAGTAGGGATGGGAGTGGAAAGAACACGGAATGAAGCATCAGTACTTTATTTCAGAATGTTTTAACTGTTGCCTCCATCAGGTATAATGCTCACACTAGGAGGCAAGGCACAGCATCTTTAACACCTCTCAGTAATGCTTTCAGGCCATTCAGTATCAGTTAAGGCAAAGATCCAGGTTTTGTTGTCTTGTGTGTGCGTGTGCGTGTGTGTGTGTGTGTGTGTGTGTCTGTACAGTTTTTGCTATATGTATGCATGTATGCATGTATATTTATGTATGTATGTATGTGGGGGTGGCCGGGGCAGTGCAGAGGCCCGTCGAATCACTGCTGGGATAAACCTCCGGAGGGTACTTCCCGTGTGGGCTCGTGGAACGTTCTGAGCCAATCATCGACTACCTTTCCTATCGGGCGGGTTCAGAAGGCTGAGGGTGGAGGCTCACAAGACGCTTCCGTAGACGTCGTATCTCCCCCAGTAGTAATTCCTGGGGGGAGGAATCTCTGGGGAGAGCGCCAGCACTGTGGGAGGCCTGTAGCATACCTGGGGGAGAGAGGGGAGAGGGGTTTAGTGTGTGTGTGTGTGTGTGTGTGTGTGTGTGTGTGTGTGTGTGTGTGTTCATCTAGTTTTTCATCTAGTTGTATTCATTTATTGTATTTTACAGGGTCCTGAGCAGCGCGCGTATGGCCCCGTCTCCCTACAACATTTTTATCATTCCCTTCTTAGTGCTTAGTGTTGGGGGAAGCCCCACCCCTGAGAGCGGGTCACAACGGGGGGCCGGCTACACCCCGGTACCCATTCACTGCTGTGTGGGGTGTGTTGTGTGTGTGTGTGTGTGTTTGTGTGTGTGTTGTGTGTGTGTGTGTGTGTGTGTGGTTGACAGTGCTGTTTAATTACTGTGGGAGGGGTTTGAACCTAACCCCAGCTCACTCCGTGGGCCCTAGCGATGTACCCGTCCAAACCCCACAAGAGTGGTCTGTGGGGTTTGTTAACATACTGTGGGAGACATCCTGTGGGTCCTGTGAGCTGTGTTTAAGAGAGAGAGAGCGGAGAGAGAGAGAGAGAGAGAGAGAGAGAGGAGGAGAGGAGAGAGAAGGAGAGAGAAGAGAGGAGAAGAAGAGAGAGAGATGTATGAGCCTGTAGGTTTCGAGCTTCCTTTAGGGGAGTATTTATTTATTACAGGAGTATTGGCGTTTGTCGGTACCTGTGCAGGAGAACAAAGATCCGGATCTTCAGTCGCTTGTGATCCATGTCTACTCTATGGTTATGAGATCATGGACAGCTAAATAGCGACTTGAAGAGAAGAATCGATGCCTATTGGTAATCAAGTTTCTTCGCGAAATCATGGGTATCGCTGGGATGATTACGTGTCAAATTAGCGATTGCACCGTGGAGACTGAATCGAGGCCTATTACCTGCATAGTCCGTCAGCGCCACTTTCGGCTATATGGGCACTCATGTTGCACGCTTACCCTGAAACCGATTCTTCCCATCGGGTTGTATCTTGTAAGAGACAATCCGGCGTGGAGGCAGCCAAGGGGGCGCCCACAAGGCTCCTGGCCGGGGCATTTGATGCATCCTTTCGCGAGCTGCTTTGGTATTGGAAGGGAGCCTGCATGGGGACTCCCGCGTGGTGCCCCCGGGAGTGGCCGTCGGTAGGGTGGGCGAGGGCGACGCGCCCCCGGCGTATGCCCCCAATGATGGATGGATGGATTGTTCCTCCACTGTTCACACACTATCCACTACAACTTTGCCTTAACGGTGATGCCAAGTGTCCAAAACCATGCTGTACGGGTGTGATAAGCCTGGTTTTTTGCAGGCCAGCAGGTGGTGGCGCCAGGGATGTTTTTGGCACGCCACCTGTAACAGAAGGAGATCACGTTAGGATGGCTGACAAGTGTGCTGTTTGGAAGGTTTAACAGAACAAGACACCACACACACCTCTCTCTTCTCTTCTCTTCTCTTCTCTTCTCTTCTCTTCTCTTCTCTTCTTCATTCTCTTCTCTTCTCTTCTCTTCTCTTTCTCTGTCTCTCTCTTCTCTTCTCTTCTCTTCTCTTCTCTTCTCTTCTCTTCTCCTTCTCTTCTCTTCTCCTATCTCTTCTCCTTCTCTTCTCGTCTCTTCTCTTCTCTTTTTCTCTCTCCTCTCTCTCTCTCCTCTCTATCTCTCTCTCTCTCTCGTCTCGTCTCTCTCCTCTCTCTCTCATCTCTCTCTCTCTCTCATCTCTCTCTCTCTCTTCTCTCTCTCTCTCTCTCTCTCTCTCTCTCTCCTCTCTCTCTCTCTCTCTCTCTCTCTCTCTTCTCTCTCTCTCTCTCAATCTCTCTCTCTCTCTCTCTCTCCTCAGATCTTTCCTTGTTATAAAAAATCGGTCCTGTTGTCGAGCTAATTAATTTAAAAATTAGAAAAGTACTAATATACCAAATTAGTTAGTGGGGACAAGATCTAACAGGTTCATAGCTGATATAACTTGCTTATATTCACTATAAATCATCTATGGTACCAAATTACGTTCTGGGCCTCAGGGGTTAACCACTACTCAAATTTAGTTTCAACAACCTTATTTCTACCATGTCACCCCCATCACCCCCACCTCTTCTCCCACAGGTCACCTCACACCCACCTCCCACGCATCCCCCAGGCCAACAACCACCAAACCCCTGCTACGACCCGTCCCCACACCAAGTAAAGTGACCGCAGGATTCAGACAACTGGACGGGGAGGTTCATGACGGAGGGACGGGAGTTCAGTAGAGGAGATTTGTAGGTGGGGAGTGTTGGAGGTGGGGGGGGCTGGAGCATGCTCTGGGGGGTTCGTGGTGGCGGTGGGTTTTGCTGTCCTAGTGTGGGGTGCAAGATGTGTTAAGTCACTTGTAATAATAATAATAATGATGATGATAGTAATGAATAAATGCTACTGATGTTAAACCGCATTCGCACTCCTCTCCTCTTCCTCTCTCTCCCTCTCTCTCCTCTCCTCTCCTCTCCTCTCCTCTCCTCCTCCTCTCCTCTCCTCTCCTCTCCTCTCCTCTCCTAACACCCATCCCCCCCTTTCTAGTATGGAGGGAGGAAGAGGGGGGGAAGGGAGGGGGGGGAGCCACCACCCCCAACATGGCTTGCCGCCACACCACCACCCACTATGGCTCAATGTAAATACTAATAAAAGACAAGTTTTATTTTTAATCACTAAATTATTTACATGTTTTACTCTAATGCGTCCAGTGCCGGGGGGGGGGGGGGGGGGGAATACAAGTCACAAATACATTAAAATAATATTATGCAGTAAGTTTTTTGTCATTATGTGGCGAATCAAGTCACACACACACACAACACACACACACACACACACACACACACACCACACACAACACACACACACACACAACACACACACACACAACACACACACCACACACACACACACACACACACACACAACACACACAATACGTATATTTTTTTTACTAATTTAAAACTCTAATACCCCTTTCGGGGTCTGTATTGAGTTTAATACTTTAACATTTAAAACACACACACACACGACACACACACACACACATACAACACACACACAACACACACACACACACACACACACACACACACGCCACACAGCACGCCGGCACGCACGTCACGCCGCACGCACGCACGCACGGCACGCACGCACGCCGCGCGCGCGCGCGCGGCCGCACACACACACACCCACACACACACAGACGCACACCCACACACACACACAGACGCACACACACACACACACTGCTCACACACGCTGCACCAACACCCACCACACACCACACGGAAAAACACACACACACAGCACACCACACCACACATGCACCACACCGCATACTACACCACGCATACACACACCACGCATACACGCACACGCACACACACACACGCACACACACCATGGGGTTGTGGTGTGTGAGGTCCCGCATTACCAAAGATGCGGTAATAATCAGCTCAAACTTGCAACTGCTAGGGTGAAACTGGCGATAGCGAGCAGCTCGCGGTGCAAGACCATGGTGAATAACACCACACACACACACACACACACACACACACACACACACACACACACACACACACACACAACCACCACACACCAACACACACCACCACCAACACACACACACACACACACCACACACACACACCACACACACACCAGCTCTTTCCATGACTGTGCATTGGTTAACACGTTAGAATAAGCTCTGGGAAAATGTACTTAATAAATATAGTGTGAGAGTTATATATTGAACGGTACTTAAGTGTGTGTTGTGTGTGGTGTGTGTGTGTGTGTGTGTGTGTGTGTGTGTATGAATGATGACAAAGGAATATGTGAAGAAAGGAAAGATGGAAGAAAGAGAGAAAGAAAGAGAGAAGAGAGAGAATAGAGAAAGGGAAAATATGTCATGACAAAAGTAGCAACAAGGAAGCAAAGTAGTGGAGGTCAAGTAACAGCATGACCTAACAACACTTTACTACTCCCACAGTCCCTCTCCTCTCTTCTCTCTCTCTCTCTCTCCCTCTCTCTCTCTCTCTCCTCCGTCTCTCTCTCTCACTCTCTCTCTCTCTCCGATTACCTCAGACCTTCCTTTATCTTAGCAGCCAAGTTTACGTAATGTAATAAGAGAGAGAGAAACAGCGACTAGCAATTGTACTGTTTATACTATCATGTTATCCACCGAAACTAATATTCCAGCTTCGATATAAGTAAAATAAAATAAAAAGTATCATAAATGTCCACATGTTCACGAGGAATATAACGCACAAAAAAAAAATATAAAAAAAACTTTATCCCTAAAGTTCAGTAAAAATAAAAATATCAGACAATTACATCATAATATATTAATTTTTTATATTTTATTACATATATACTATATTTATTTTTATTTATTTGTTTTTTAATTATACCCTAGAAGGAAAATAATGAAAAGAGGAACAAAAGAGATTGAAGAGATTGAAGCTATTAAATTTACAGTCACTCGAGAGGCGTAGTAGTAAGTCAGTGTAGAGTAAGGGGCGATCTGATAGAAGTGTTTAAGTGGATAAAGGGAAACAATAAAGGGAGTGGGGAAATTTTACCTATCAGGGTAACAGGAAGTACGTTTTTTGCGGGGGAAAGCGTGAAAAAAAAATTAAAAACGGTTAAAATATTAATGCTTTAATTTGGCCCCCCCTCGTGTTAAGGGGTTTGGGGTTTTGGATTGGTAAATTAGGGGGGGGAAAGAGGGGATGTGGAGAGTTGGGGGAAAGGAATTTCCCGTGGGGGTTGGTTTGTGTTTCCTTATTTTTATTTTTTTGGGGAAAAATAGTGGAAATGTCCCCGGCGGGGTTTTTTTATCTTTTTTTCTTTTTGCGGGATGTAATTGGTTTTTTTGATCGTTTTTTTGGGGGGTTTGGGTTTTTTGGAAAAAAAATTATAAATAAGTTCCAGTTTTTTATTTTTTTTTTACCCCACTGCCCCCTTTCCCTCCCCCCCCCCCTTCCCCCCCCTCCACCCCCTCCCCCCCTTCCCCCCCCTCCCCCCCTCTATCCCCCACCCCCCCCCCACCTTACTCCCCCCCCTCCCCCCTTCCCCCCCCCCCTCCACTCCCATCCTCCCTGCCCTCCCCCCTTTTTCCCCCCACCGACAACTGTACTACCTCCCCAGCCTCCCCCCACCCCCCAGCCAGCCCCACCCCCCAGCCCTCCCCTCCCCACAGGTACAAGTGCGAGCTGGGAACAAAAAGACAAATTTTTCATTTTCTTTTCAATTTGACAGAAAAAAAATAAAATAAAAAAGATTCTTATATAAAAAAAAATGAATACGATTGCATGGCAGACACGGGGAAACTCGAAAAATGCAAAAGTGTTCAGAAAATCACACAACCACACACACCAGACACACCCCTCACACACACACACACACACACAACAACACCCCCACACACAACCAAATAGAAAAATAAAAAAAAAAAAGGTTCGGTTTTTACATAAATTATTTCCAGATTTGACAATTTTTTCCTATTTTCCATTTGCTAAAACCTGCTTTTCGGGGAAAAAAAAATAATTCCCACGCTAGACGCGTTCCAAAACTTTACTCATACTAGGCACCCACACACACCATGCACCACACACAACCACACACAACACCACACACACACACCACACCACACACACATGCACCACACACCATACTACACACACCATACACACCACACACCACACACACACACACACACCCCCCACAACGCACCACACCACACACACCACACGCATGCACACCCCCGCATACATACACCACGCATATATACACACACCCCCCACATGGGGTGTGTGGTGTTGAGGTCCCCTTACCCAAAGATCGTAAAATGGTTTCCAAGCTCGCACGAGAAGGGAAACTGGCGATCGCGACCCACTCGCGTGGACAAGCCCAGGGGTGAATAAAACACACACCACAACCACACACACACACACACACACACACACACACACACACACACAGACGCACACACATGAAGATAGATGATATTTATTGACCACATGACAAAAATTTTAAAATTTAACACAAATCCTATAACAAAACTACTGTTTACTAATAAAACAACACAAATAATCAATCTGCAGTCCACAAAATTTAAATTTAAAAACAAAACAACATAAATTGCGGTGCACGAACATGCCGGGAGATATCCATGACACCTACCTTACCTACAAGTGCAAAATATAAAATTTTTTACAACATCAAATGGCTTTTTCCTTTAAAATAGCTCACCTAAACAATTTTGGCCTACTGTCGCCTAATATTGTTTAAACAGGACAATTTTTAAACAACATTTCCTCGTCGTACTCGCCCATACACTGACGTTCCCCATGCAACCGGCCACACGCAACACACATACACACACACACCCCATCACATCACACACACACCACAGACGCACACACATACACACACACACACACACCACACATACACACACACAACACAACACACACACAGACGCACACACACCAACACAGACGCACACACACATACACACACAGCGCCACACAACACACACACCAGCCCACAACACACACACACACAAAAGACACAGACCAGACACACACACAACCAACACACACACACACGACACACACATACAGACCCACACACATACACACCACACACACACCACCCCCAACACACACAGACGCACCAAAAACCCCACAACACACACACTCGCACACCCACGCACACGACACCACACGCCACACTAAGAAACACAAAAAGTGAGTAAAAATCTTCCTTTTTTTTTTTTAGATTTTTTTTCCCTTTGGGCCACCTTTTGTTAGTAAAAAAAAAAAAAATCGGACCCAACTAGGGAAAGACGCCGTGAAAAGCCACTCAAACACCCCTGTCTGAGGATAAAACCAAGATTATGCTACAAATATATGCGTCTTGACTGTAGAGACCAGTTTGCACTATAGCATCCCACCACCTACTATACACTGCCTCCTATACTTTTTTTCCTTCTCAATCTGCAGTGTCTAAATCTATATTAAGAAGCAAATTTAATCATATCATAATATTAAGACATATCCCGATACACAAGACTGATACACATAGACTGATATGATGACATAACCAGTATAAACCCATCATAAAATATAACTTACCACTAAATATATAATCCTATCCCTCAAAACAAATAACCATAACAATATATAATCTACCACATACCAAAAAAAACACCCAACACATATTAACCTATCCCCCCAACACAATAACCCATCAACACTATTAATTTTCATACACATAAAAACCACAAAACAATATAATCCTACACACATATAAACCCCCAACAAAAAACCACAACACAAAAACCCCCAACCAAATAATCCCAACAAAATAACCTTCATACACAATAACCATCAACACAAATAACCTATCAAAAACTAATAATCCTATCATAACATAAAATTTATCCACTACCAATATAATCTACCTCAACACAAATAACCTATCCCAAAACACATTAAAAACCCACAACCATAAAACCTATCATACACTATATAACCCCCCCTACACATATAATCCTATCAACACATATATACCACAACACAATAAATCCTTCCCTACACATAATAATCCCATAACCATTAAAATCCCATCAACACATATATAAACCCATCATACACATATATAACCCATCAAAAAACAAAAAAATCCTACAACAATATTAATCCATCATCACAATATAAACCACAACCTTATAACTATCATACCATATATAACCTATCTACACATATAAATCCCTCATACACCTAAATCCCATCAACCATAAAATCCCCTCAAAACTAAAATCCACAACACATATATAACCCATCCAAAAACATAAAACCTATCCCAAAAAAATAATCCCATCAACCAATATAAACCTATCATACACAATATACTCCTATCATACACATATTAAAACCCATCCAATCCATAATAATCCTATCCATCATAACAAAATAATCCTATCATACACTATAATTCCCTCTACCCTAATTATCCTATCATACACATAATAATCCTATCCCTCAACAATAAAATAATCCATCATACACATATAAATCCCATCCTCAACACATATATAACCTATCCATATACAATTTAAAACCATCAACACCTTATAATCCCCCTATACCCATATATAAACCCATCAACACAATAAATCCTATCATACCATATATAATCCCCTCCTCAACACATATATATCCCACCATCATACACATAATATCCTATCCATCATAACATATATACCCTATCCATCTCCCCCAAAATAAACCTATCTATCATACAATATACTCCACTACATACACATTAAAACCTATCTACATACCATATAACCATCTATCATACACATATATAAACCTATCATACACATTAATCCACATAACATAATAAACCTATGTTCAGTTTTGTCGATATTTCGTCCAGTCGTTTACAATTACGTGGGACTGTTTTTGGGAACATTACTTACGATCATATTATTTTTCACAAACATAAGTGAAATTTTTTTTACGAGGCGAAAATTCCATTCTATCTTTAAAATCTATGTTACAATGATGCCCGTGTTTACCGATACTATTTAACTATGATAAAAAAAACAACGAAATTAAGAAAAAAGCGTAGTATTCCCCTTTTCCTGGGACAAATTAAAATCAGTAAACAGCAAGGGGCAGCTTTTTTACCTCTTAAAAAAAAAAAGACTATAGGGATCAATAAAAATTTTGTACCGTGTTTGGGTACATTTCTCCTAAATTTCTGCTTTTAGTCATACCGTCACAAAGATCTGCTCGCATGTATTACGAAATTTTCTACCCCTGAAATTTCTGATATTGATCGGTATTGTGGGTTATAAAAACCAAAAAAAATTGCAACAAAAACACAAATAATTAAAACCACAAAAAGGGGTATTTAAATCGTTTTCCTCCTATGACTTTCCCGGAGGACATCTTAACTGATTCTGAAAATTTGCTGCCTTCAATTATCTACCTTTTTTTAAAACCCTCGGGTGCTTAAACCCCCTTTAGGACAGAAGTATAATACAAATATACATACAAATATTTATTTTTTCAAGCCACTCTCAATCGGGTTTTTACACATACAAATAATTCAAAATTTCCAATTTTCTGTGAATTCCTTTCATAATAATTTTCCCTTTAATCCCATACATTTAAAAACCCCGTAGAGATAAAATTTTGCTTTCCCATAATACATCATTCAGCTGCCTGCTGTCCCCATTTCGGCCTATTCTGGGGCTACCATGAGTGACCCGTTTTATCTTTCCAGTCCCGGGGTAGACACCCTACTTGCATTTCGTTGCATGTTCAGGGAATTGTTATGACAACTAAAACTTCACTATTGCTGCGGTGGAAACTTTGGTGTTAGTGTGGCGAAAGGGCCAACAGGTACAAACCCCGTGTGCCACAAACTGAGGTAACCATCATAGAAAAGGCCTTCACCTATAAAATCACGGTGTCACTATAAAAATCCAGCCCCGCGCCAACCAAAAGGGGGAGGGCCAACCATTTTCCCCATAAAATAAATAGTACGGGGCAAGCCTTTAATGTAAAAATTTAAAAAAAATAAAAACCCAGACCTTGACCTTAGTAGTTGCATTACCCCAAGCACGAAGACCAAATCAATATTGCATTTTTTCTCCCAAATTTTTATTTTTAGCCAAAATTTCCCTTTCCCTTTAAAAATTATAATAATTGAAAATCAGTAGACCGACCGACCTTTTCAGTCATCAAGGTCCCGTAAATTTCAACCTTAAGATCCTAGGGGTTTTTTTTTAAAATTTTTCCAAGGGGTTATATAAAAATAATACCATGGGAGACATTTTTTCCCCTAAAATAAGGTTTTTTTCCTTTACCCAGAATTTTAAGGTCACCCAAGGTCCCGGGGGGAGACCCCCAGGTGGTTCCCCATCTGAAAAAGATCACTTTGGGGGTAAAAAAATAAGTGGGGAAATTTCTGCTTTTATGACTTTGTGACAACGTTCGGTATCCTCAAATAACCCCCTTTGGGGCCCCGAACGTTAAATTTCCATTTTAATTTGACCACCATTTTAAAGATTTTTAAGAAAATAAGCAATTTTTTTAGAAAGACCGTTTTGATCCTTGTCCCAACTAATTTTTGGGAATTTGTTCTTTTCGTAATTTTTTGGCTCGACAACGACAAGTGTTTTAAACCAAGGGAAAAATCTGGGCGGAAGGGTTATCAAAAAAAATAGAAATGGAAACGATGCCTAAATCTACAAGTAAAAGCAAAAATAAGCTAACAAGGGAAAAACAACAAAATTCTTTTTGGCATTGCATTGTTTTTATATTTATATAAACAAAAAATCTTTACATATATCGGGAAACTATAATCTAACCACTATAACTTCTTGAAACATTCTCTCTGAAAAAGACTTTCCGTCAAACGTTTTGAGAAATAAAGTACTATGCTTCTTCCGGTTTTTTCTCCTCCTCTAACAACCATAAAAAACAGATGCCTCCTTTGGAAACACCTACAATGCCTCAAAGCAAAACGTGAGCCACAAAACCCATACAAAGATTCATGGTTTTCCCTAAAAAACTGCATAATCATCAATAATTTTGTATGTGTTTACGAGTTCTCAAGTTTCATTTTCATTAAGCCTTTAATTTTGTACGGGGGGGGTTTTTGGGTGTGTTTTTGTGTGTTTGTGGGTGGGGTGTGTTTTTCCCACCCGGGTTTTTTTCCAGGGCCGTCAACTCGCGGTCCCCTTTTTTTCCCCTTTCCCGGTGCTTTTTTGGGCTCATTTTTACCGATCTTTGGGAAATGGGGGCCCTTTCACACCCCAACACCCCCCCTTTCCCTTTGTAAAGGGGGCCCGTAACAGGCCAAATTTGCCCCCTGGAATCCCCGGGAGAAAGTGAGGTTTTCGAGCCGATTTCCCCAAACAAAAAGGGCAGACCCCCCGCTTTTCCACTTGACCTTTCGTGTTTGTGTGTGGTGTGTTTTTGTTTTTGGTTTTTGTGTTGCTTTTGTTTTTGTGTGGGGTTTGTTTTTTGGTGTGGTGTTGGGGTGTGTGTGTGTGTGTGTGTGTGTGGTGTGTGTGTGTGCGTGTGTGCACACCCACGGCTGATCACCACTTTAACACGAAAACCCTTCCAGCTGTTACCCTCCTGGCAAGGGTTTAAAATTGGATAACGTCCTCACAAACCAAGGATCATCGGCTTTCCCGGGACGGGACGGGAGGGGGCGGGGTGGCGGGTGGGGGCCCTTGGCCCCGCACCCAAACACAGGCGGGGGATGGCTCCGTGGGGCCCCCCCCCCACCCCCGCTCCGACAAAGGAAAAAATTGACTTATTACATGTTAGTATAAGGCCCAAAAACCCTAATGAAAATTTTTTTGACTATCCCAGGTGAAATGGCCAAGGGAAGATTTGCCCAAGACTGTTAACTAAGGAGCCCAAAGTTGAAGAGGACCTATGAGGCGATACTAAGCGCCCAAGGTCAAAAGGGAAGATTTTACCTTACGGGTTTTGCGGAAGACCCCCGAGTGGCCATCCTCGTGTGTCAGCCTGTCAGGGCATTTTCCGTTTTTTCAGTCCCACACGCCACCGGGCATGTAGTTCGTTCGGTACGGGAAAGGAAATTTTTAAGGGCTAAAAGAAAGGGTTTTCGATATATTTCTTCAATTGGGTACGGTACAAAAAGTTCGTTTATTTTTCCGTACTTTATCAAACCCATTTTGTACCCACCCTTTATGGTTTGGAAAAGCCCCATCCATTTTGGGTTATTTATTTTTTCCAATGTTTATCTATCTGTAAATACACTTGACTTCACCCCCCTCAGGGACCAGGGGCTCGGGGAAAGCGGGATTTAAACCCCATTAACACCACCGTGTAAACCTTTAAAATTACCAGGGAAAATTTTTCCCCTCCAGCGCCTGAGTGTTAAACCGGGGGTCCTGGGGATATTAAAAAAAATTAAATAGTTTCAACGGGCCTGTTCTAGTTCATATTTCCCCCTTAATATATTATATTATATATAATATTATATAAAATTATATAAAATATTATATATATATATATATATATAAAATATATAATCACCTACTTCAACCTCGTTCTGGCCCACTGGTGAGGGGAAGGTGAGGGGTGGGGTAGGTGAGGGCGTGGGTGGGTGGGTGGGTGATAAGGCGGGGGGGATTCGTGAATAAGCGAGTGAGTTTTGGGGTGTGGGGGGGTTTTGAAGGAGTGAGTGAGGGCGTACGGGGGGTTGGAGGGGCGGATAGGGGGAATGAGAGTGAGCGAGTTTTTGGCCCCTTTAAATTTAACCTCACCGTGTGGGGCATTGCTGGGTAAAATTTTCTGCCCAGTGCCTGGGTGGGGACGAGGCTGGAGATTACCCCTCACCCCCCCAAAGGGACAAGGAGAAAAGTCAGGGGGGCGTGGGGCGTGGGCCCCGCATTACTCACAAGACCCCCCCCTGCATCTAAAAAAAATCAGTTTTCCAAGACCTCTCTCGCCGACCAGTTTCCATCGCCTCATTTCCACCCTAGCCACTCGCTGCCTTAACAAAAACCCCTGCGGGGGGGGGCCGGAAACCGGACGTTTCTTAGAGACTAAACCAACGTGATCGCGGGGTTAGATTTCTTTGGGACTTCTTTGTGTGTGTTTTGTTTTGTGTGTTTTGGTGTTGTGTGTATGTGTGTGAAAGTGCTTTGGGGTGTGTATGTGTAGTATGTGTGTGTGGGGTGTGTGTTGGGGTTGGTTTTAAATGTTTGGTGTGTGGTGTTTTGTGTGTTTTTGAAGGATATATATATATTTTTAATATATATTTAATATATATATATATATATAGAGAGAGAGAGAGAGGAAGGGGGAAAAGAGAGAGAGAGGGGAGAGAGAGGGGGAGAGAGAGGGGGTACTCGTTTTTTCCTACAGGAACTAAAAAGTGTAGGCCTCAGGCCCCTCTTGTAGTTTCCTTTTTTTCTTATTTTTCTTATTTCCCCTATTTGTATTTTTTACTTTTTTTGGGATTCATGCCGTCTTTTACTGCATTTCAAAAAAAAAAATATCATATTTTCCTTAGTTTTCCCCGGATACTGTTTGCAAACGGGCCCTTTGTCTGATCCGCTTTCCAGTCATGCTTAAATGGTCGGGAAGCGCTTTTTTTCTGTTTTCCCTTATCCCCTTTTTCTCTTATTGAATGTCTTGAAAGTTTTTCTTAACTTGATTTTCCCCTACTATACTAAACAATGTCTCCCTTTTTTTTTTCCTTCATATTTGTGAAACCATAATAAATTTTTTCCTTCTTTTTTTCCTTTAGCATTGGTAACAGTCTTTTCCCCAATTTTCCCCTTTAAAGATTTCCCGTCCTTTAACACTGTGTCTCCCCAGGGCCCGGGGGCTTTATATTTGCCTCGGGTTTTTGTGCATGTTAAAAGGGTTCGATGCCAAAAAACGGCGCTTTAACCCCCCATGTGAGCCTTGGGAATTCATATAATTTTGAAATTTGTGATATGTATGTGTGTGTGTATATAAATATATATAATAAAAATATTAAAATATTATATATTAGAATATGTATATATAACTTATATATATAAAATAAAATTTTATATATATATATATATATATATTTTTATATATATATATATAAAAATCTATAATTATATATATATATAAAATAATATTATATATTTATTTTTAAATATATATATATAATTTATAATTGGGGCGTGTCTTTTTGTTTGTATGTGTATGTTTTATGTGTTGCGTGTGTGTGTTTCACTGTGCGTGTGTGTGTGTCACTGTGCTGTGGGTGGGGTGTGTGGGGTGGGGTGTGTGTTGGGGTTGTTTTTGTTTTTTCTTATGTTCTTCTTATGTTTTGTGTTTTGGTGTGTCACTTTTTGCGTGTGTCACTGCGGTGTGTGTGGGGTTTTCACTTTTGCGTGTTGTGTCACTGCATGTGTGTGTGTTTGAAATGGGCGTTTTTTTTTTTTTTTTTTTTTTTTTGTGTTTTTTTTTTTCCCTTTTTTTATAAAAAAGAAAAAATAATAGTTTTAATATTCCTTTTTAGTTTTTTTTCCTTTTTTTTAGTTTTCCGTTTTAGTATTTTCATTTTTTTTGAAAATTAATTTTTAGTTTTTTTCATTTTTTTTGTTTTTAATTTTTTTTTCCCTTTTTAGTATTTTAAATTTTTAGTTTTCCCGTTTTTTAATTGTTTTTTTTGCTTGTTTTTTTTTTTTACAAATTTTATTGTATTTTTTCTTTGGGTTTTTTTTTCATTGATGCTCAAAATTTATTGCACTGAATTTTTTGTAGAAGGAAAAAAGTCCTTGGCCCTTTTTTTGTGTTTTAGTGATGATTGAAGACCTTTTTTATCAGAAAAATAGATTTGAAATTTTTTAGGGCGCATGTGAAAAAACAGGTTTTTTTTAAAAATTTACTTTTTTTTAAAAAAACTTTTGTGGAAAAAACCCTTTAAAACCAATTAAAGTTTTGTTTTCAAAAAGTTTGTAAAATTTTGGTCAATAAAAATTTTCTATATCTATGTCCTGTTTTGTGTGTGTGTGTGTTACTTTTGCGTGGGGTGGGGTGTCACGTGCGTTTTGTGTGTGTGTCCCCTGTGGGTGTGTGTGTGTCACTGTAAGTAAGTTTAAATTTTTTGCCATTACTAGTAAATATATACATTTTAGTAATTTCATAAAACCCCACACTGTGCGTTTTGTGTGTGTCACTGTGCGTGTGTGTGGTATGTGGGGTTTTTGTGTGTGTCACTGTGTGTTTGTGTCACTGTGGGGTTTTGTGGGTTACTCTCTTTTCTTATTTTTTTGGTTCTAAAATTTGTTGGGCTTTTAAAAAGAAAATTTCCCCATGGGGCGTCTCGGGGGGTTTTTTGGCGCTGAACTCTTTCTATTACGAAGCCCCCCCCAGATGCCCGTCGTGGAATGTGATTTTTCCTAAAACGCCAAAACGGGGGTTCGAGCTACACTCAAAACCTTTATGTGACCACCTGAAAAAAGACCTGCGGGAAAACTATAAGAAAATTTGGGGGATGCCCAAATAACAAGCAACGCGAAAAAAAGAGAGAGAAAAAAATTTTCCAAAATCTTTTGGGCCCGTGCGTGTGGTAATGATTTGTGTGGGAAAAAAAAAAGGGAAAAAAAGGTGATCCCAAAATGAAAGGGGGTTTAAAGGGAAAAAATGCAGGGGCTTCTTGTTGAAAAGTTACCGTCAAAGGGGGTTGGGCCCTTTTGGCTTTTGAAAAAAAATTTTTTTCAAAAAAACCCGGGCGGGCCCAATGCGAACAACTCCGGGGTGTCCCCTTTGTCAAAAGGGTGTTCGGGCTTAACCCTTTTAGGCTGCCGATATAAAAAAGCTTGAGGGTACAAAATGAGTTCAGTGGGCCCCATGGGTTGTGTGAACTAAATCTCTGTACCCCCCGTGGGCGTCACTTTCCCTTGGGGGTGAAATGAGGCAGTAATCCGCGGGGAAGCTGAAAGTAGTCCCGGCGGCCTTTAAGGAAATTTACAGAAAGGGCAAAGGGAGCCCAGATTTGGGCAAAATTAAAAATGTTTAGGAAAATTGGAATACCAAAGGCAAAATTTTTTTCATTAACGTTAAAGATAATTAAAAGATAATGGGGTTCCCAACTTTAAAAAAAGTTGTAAAATCATGCAGGTAATGCACAGATGACCCCGGGGAAAAAAGTTTTAGGAGCCGAGTGTGGGCCGGGAAGGGAAAACAGCGAGGAAAAAAACTCGAGGGAGGGGGGGAAACGGCCCCACAAAATTTGCTAGAAGAAGTTGTTTAAAGATGTTTACTTAGAAGCGAATAGTGTCGGATCAGTAAGGTGCGCTTTGCATACCCTGCAAAATGTGTGTGCCCTGATTTTTTTAACACAGACAGAAATATCAAAGCCTACTCAAAAAAGTCCCCCCAAAATAGTTAACAAGACAAACACGCAAAATCTACGCTTATTTTCAAAAAAGCTTCCCGTGTCCCTTTCCCCAAAACTTTTACTGTGAAAACCCAGGTGGGGATCAACATACGATTGCTTTAGAGGGGTGGCTGTAAGAAACATTTTTGAAAACAATTTTGGGTTTGGGCCCAAAGAAACCTATAATTCGGAAAAGATTTGGGGAAAAAAAAGCGAAGTGACGGACATTTAAAGCCCCTTCGGTGATGCGAACCTTTAAAGTTGGGAACTGAAAAGTCCACGCTGGGGAAATTTTTCCCGAGTGGTTAAAAAGCCAAATTTTTAAATTGTTACAAAAAGGGTGCAGCCTCTCATTTGTTGTTTTTGCGGCCATGGAAAAACGAGAAAACCCCCTCTGGTAGCCAACCCTGCCCCTTTCCCCTCGGCTTTTAAATCTCGATCCCAAAGGGACAAACGGGGCCCACTGAAATGGGAAAACAGAAAAAAACAAACCCCAATTTTATCTCCCCGGGTAGGAGAAAATTTCTGCGATTTGGAAAAAATTTACTTCGTGACAAAAAAATTCCTTTACGGTGATGATGGCGAGCGGAGGGCATTTATCTATAGATATTTTCCGAGCCCTATACGTGTAAATGATACACAGAGAAAGAGTGGGCCCTGGCTGAGGCTGAGGTGGCTGAAAGCATCAAAATGTTCGCTAAAACATCAGTTAAAAGATAAGAGGGGAAGACATTTTTAAACCGTGGTGGCCCCCCCCCCTCACAGAATAGTGCGGTCCAAAAGGGGCTGGCTGAAGTGGCTATTGCCCCTGCCTGTGACGCCCGGCCAGTGTTAAAAGGACAGTCCCCTTGGGGGGCGCTAAATCCTAAACGATCTAAGGTTAGGATTTGGGAAACCAAAATATTGTTTATGATTTATGATTTTCGATGCAATACATAAAAAAATGCCCTCTAATTTTTTGGTAAAATATATATAGTTAATGCTTTTTAAGTCTCGGGGGTAGGAGGTAACTATAAAAATTTTTGTAAATATAAAATGTATGTAAATGTTGTAGAAAAAATGGGTAAAGTTATTATGTGTTTTATGTCACCTGTAAAAGTATGGGGTATATTTAAACACAATGGAAAATGATTGTAATTTTTTTCAAAATTTTTAAATTTTTTTTTGAAAGGCAAATTTTTTTGGGTTTCGACAAAAAAAGTTCGAAATTTCGGTACGGGAAAATTAAAACGTAAACCCGACGGTACATGCCCAAAAAATTTTAGGGACGGGAAAGGAAATTTCGGCCCTGTATTTTTCTTTAGGTAAAAGAATTACGAAAAAAATTACCCTTTCCGTACCCCTACTACATGCCCTGCACGGTGACGCCACACCCCACCCCATGGACTTGCTCAAGGGGACGTAACCCCCGCCAGGTGCCCCGGGGAAAATTTTGGGTTTTTCGGGGCCGTGAGGGGGGTGGGGAAACCAAAACGGGGAATTGGGCACAAACTTTTTCCAAAATTGTACCACACGGCCACTAAAGTGTGTTTGTGTGTTTTTTTTTCTCTAGTTGTATTTTAAGGGCCCCCAGCAAAGCTCGTGTGGGGCCCCGTCTCCTATCAAAAATTTTTATCATTTTCCTTAGTTTCTTTGTGTTGGCCGGGAAACCAGCACCCCGGAGGCAGGCACAAACCCCGGCTAGCAACCCCGGGACCCATTCACTGCTGGGTGGACAGGGGCTCGGGTTTTAAGGAAAAAAAAACCCCTCTTTTTTCCCTCCGCCCCGGGGGTCGAACCCCGGGGCTTCTCGGTTGTGAACCCAGCGTGCTTCCGCTACACCAACGGAGTACCCATTACACCACGGAGTACCCATAAGTAGTGTGCATAAGAGTTGTGTGTTGTGTGTGTGTGTGTTGTGTGGTTTTGTGTGTATGTGGTTGTGTGTGTGTGTGTTTTGTGTTTTGCACAGACATGTATCAAGAAACAGCTGCGTTGATCTAACAGTGTCACGCTATAGTTAATGCATCCATGGTCCACTAAGATATGCGAGTAACTATCATTGAAACGTGATGCACAGGAGCGACGCAGGCATGACAATGCAATGCCATTAACATTGACATGAAGTAACAACGATCATAAAACAAAACACGGCACAGCACACGCGCACACGCACACCACGACCACACCACAACACCACACCGCACACACGCACCACCAGCACCACACGAAAAAAAAAAAAAATCAAAGTGTTTGCAAGCATCTGCCACAAGACAAGACCAAAACAAGCAAAAACATGTCGCGCTCACCACAGTCCACTCCCCGTGGCCCTGCCGTCGCCACCTGTAGCATCCAGACTAAAATCCACATAATAACCACGTGTAAATAACACACTGAAAAAAACAGGCATAATGTACTGTCTCTCTCAATTAGTTTAACTTCTTTGACTACGCCGACTAGGCAGCTGTCAGGAGTATTTTCCTAGTCCCGCCCCCATAGCCAGGTTCTTTTCCGGCGCCCTTGACCTGTCTATAATAGGTAACCGCGTCTGCCCGGGACTCCTCACACTCAACCCCACTACTCACGGCGGTTTTGGAATGTCGCCGATAGAACCGCGAAGCAACAAACGAAACTGTCGCCGACAGTGGAACGCTCGCCGAGCGGAAATTCGGCGAAGTTCTTTGAATAGATGTAAAGGAAGTAAGGTTATGGACCTGTTCTAGAAGACTATGATAGTCTTCCCCAACATACGAAGCCCATGTCGGGGCAGTCTAGGTTTCAAAATGGGCAATTTATACAATTGACAGTGTTGACTCGCATCAGTAGCGTCGAGCTTCTTGCCTACCGTTTCTTTTTTACTATCAAGGCTTATTTCTATTATTTACAGGATTTTTCTTCCCTATTGCTGATTATAATGGGTATTATAAGGATCTTTCCTATGTATGCGAGGCGTTATGGTATCTTATCTGGCTCGCTCAGTACAAATCAGCCAAGTGGAGTGCGCCATAAGCGGTAGAGGTAACAAGAGAATAAGATCACGCCAAGGTAAGTGTTGAGGAATTTTATGGGTTATTAATTATCTGTCTATACCGCACCCATCCTCGTCTCTCCAGTATATTCAAATGTGATTGTCCTATAAGGTTGGGGTTAGATGAGATGTTGGGTATTATTTAGTAAGTCGATATCAAAAGGATAACTTGGCACTACTTCAAAGTGTGTGGAGCGGCTGGTTGATGAGGAGGTTAACGGGGAGGGGCAGTGACCTACTACGGCCCTGTGCACCCAACCATGATCAGAACATAAGAGAATACAAGAGGCGGTAGTCTACGTCAACGTGGTAGTTCCTTCAACATTACATTATCCTACATCCGCCCACCTTCCTCCCAAGCACTATTTCGAATAGACCAATATAATTTTTCCGACTTTCTGGCCTCTATGTGTCATTAATTTCAGATGCCAGACCACCAAAATTGTAATGATTGGTTTCAACTAATGGGAGCGGTGCCAGACTACTAACATAATAGTTCCACCCGGGGAAATTTCCCCCTGGTGGAAATTTCAGGATTCTAAGGGGGAATGTATCCGTAGGGACATCTAAATTACTAGCTTAGTCGACAAAAATTCTCTAAGAGTTTCAGATTCACTATTGACTTCTTTTTCTTTAAAGTGTTGATATATGACAGAGGAGGATCGTGTCCTATATACTTGTTATTGCAGTAAATGTGTGTTTGCTGACTTTTTCTTCACCAATGAAGGTGGAAATCCGGATGGTTGATCAAGGGGGAAGAGGGGAACAACAGAACAAAGGTTAGGAACCACTGATCTAACAAAATAAAAGACAGAATTCCCATGAATAGACTTTAATGAAATAAAAGGACAGTAAATCTTCACCACTCATTACTACCACACCATAACTCACCCTCTTACTCACACATCATACCTCCCACTCATTACTCACAACATCCATACCTCACCACTCATTACTCACACACCCATATCTCACCACATATACATTAATACACACATAGCTCACAATACCTCACCACTCATTCTCACACTCCTACCTCACCACTCATTACTCACACACCATACTCACCACTCATTACTCACACACCCATACCTCACCACTCATTACTCACACATCCATACCTCACCACTCATTACTCACACATCCCATACCTCACACTCATTACTCACACACCCATACTCATCACCATCATTACTCACACATCCATACCTCACCACTCTTACTCACACCTCCATACCTCACCACTCATTACTCACACCATCCATACCTCACACTCTTATCACACTCCATACTCACCACTCATACTCACCATCAACCTCACCACTCATTACTCACACACCATACCAACTGGCATTATTTAAACTCACATTTGATTATAAATTCTTTGGTATAAACTGTATTATAAATACATTGGTCTAAACCTATTTAATACAGTATCTCAATTCTTTAATATGTATAAATACTCATAATATAATATATAAATACTTTTATCAGTTAATTACTCCATAACCTCAATTAATTAATCTCAATACTCAAGATAATTAATCATTAATTAAATATTAGTCATAGAAAGTATCCTTTATCATTTATCAAGCATTTATTATTGTTAATCAAGATTACTTGAATACATGTTAAAATATGTGCTATTTAAAATGTATTTACAATGTATTTAATACATTCCTAAAATGTATTTAGTATCTGGTATTTAGATACATTTCTCCCATGTATTTAGTATTAGTATTTAAATACATAATGTTATTAGTGCCCAGCTTGCATATAAGCATTTACAACCCATCGTATTATATACCACCTAAAACCTATTACGTATATTATACCACTCATTACTACCATTACTCATATATAGACTCATTATACCAACATACTATTAGGCACATCTCCCATCTACTCACCAACTCCAACCTACTCAACACCACTCATTACTCCACACTCATACATCACCACTCATTACTCACACACCCATACCTACTCACCACTCATTACTACCACACTCCATATCTCACCACTCATACTCACACACCATACCTCACCACTCATTACTCCACACACCCATACCTCACCACTCATTATCCACATCCATACCTCACCACCATTACTCACACATCCATACCTCACCACTCATTACTCACACATCCATACCTCACCACTCATTACTCACACATCCATAATCTCACCACTCATTACTCACCACACTCCATACTCACCACTCATTACTCACACATCCATATCTCACCACTCATTACTCACAATCCATACCTCACCACTCATTACTCACACATCCATACCTCACCACTCATTACCTCACACCAATCCATACCTCACCACTCATTACTCACACATCCATACCTCACCACTCATACTCACACACCCACTTACCTCACCCATCATTACTCACAAATCCATACCTCACCACTCATTACTCACACATCCATACCTCACACTCATTACTCACGCATCCATACCTCACCACTCATTACTCCCACACTCATTACCACAATCACACCTCACCACTCATTACTCACACACTCATTATTACCACACTCATACCTCACCATCCATTACTACCAATCCATAGCTCACCACTCATTACTCACACACTCATACCTCACCACTTATTACAACTCACTCACTCACATCACTCGCTTCAAAGACCGTGATTTGATCGTACTATTTCAAAATAACTTTATTGTTTGAAATCATAAGAATGTTTATTAAAGTAACTACATAATATAAAAGGCCTAAGTAACAAGTAGCCAAAATATACTACCAACTCGAATGTCGAGTTATGGCTGCCTTCAGTATATCAGTGTTCTTATACTGCACGTACATGTTTTTTATTACTATATTTTATTAAATCTATTTTTATTTATTTTATTATTTATCTATTCATCGGGGACCCTAAATGCCCGGGGCCTGGGGCTGCTCGCTCATTAACCTCATGTAAATCCGCCACTGGCCATGGTTCACACATGGTCTTGTCCACGCGAGTCTGACTCGCAATCGGCAGTTTCACCCTCCCGGTGCGAGCTTGAGCTCATAAATACCGATCTTTGAGTAATGCTGGGCCTCACACACCACACCACCATCCACTTGCTCAAGGGAGACAGTAATTTATCAGTGAAAAAATCCCCGGTAATGAGTGGGACCGGGGATCGAACTCCGGACGACAGATTTGTGCCTGACGCTGCAGTGTGTAACCCACCGAGCTGTCCAGGTGTGTGTGTGTGTGTGGTGTGTGTGTGTGTGTGTGTGTGTGTGTGTGTGTGTTGTGTTGTGTGTGTGTGTGTGTGTGTGTGTATTTTATTTTCATCATAAAGGATTGGCCAAGTGCAAATTATTTTTCTTTTTTTTTAGTTTATTTATGTAATCATAATAAATGCTTGGGGGTCGTTATTCGAACTGGATTTCCAGAAGGGGTCTGGGTGTGTGTGTGTATATATAATATATATATATATATATATATATATATATAATATATATATATATATATATATATTTATATAGAGAGAGAGAGAGAGGAGAGAGAGAGAGAGAGAGAGAGAGAAGAGAGAGAGAGAGAGAGAGAAAAAAGAAGATGAATATAATATATATATATATATATATATATATTTTTTTTCTTCTTCTCTCTCCTCTCTCTCTCTCTCTCTCTCTCTCTCCTCTCTTCTCTCTCTCTCTCTCTCCTCTCTCTCTCTCTCTTCTCTCTTATCTGGTGTGGTGTGTGTGTAGGTGTATATATATATATATATATATATATATTAATATATATATATATATTATATATATATATATATATCATATATAACACACACACACACACACACACCAGACACCCTTCTGGAAATCCAGTTCGGTTATCGACCCTCAAGCATTTATTATTACATAAATAAACTTAAAATAAATAAATACGTACTACTACCGTAGTTAACACTAAAGGCGCCACCTGCACTAATGTCGCCAGGCGCCATATATTGCGAATTGTAGCATCACTATTGATGTGTATGTGCCACTGAAGATGATACACAGTAGTTTATATAACTGTATATTCTACCTGTTTCAGCGTTGTTTATGCCTTGTATCTGCAAGTATATACGGTTTCAAATTTCGCTACTCGTTTCTTTTTCGGGCAACGACGACGGTGGGAGGACACCCCAGGGACACCATGGGGGGGAAGGGGCGGGTAGGGTATATTCTTCCGCGCTAATCTCCATTGAGGCGGCGTCAGGAGGAGGCTGTAGACAACTTTACATGTATATTTCTCCCATTCAAAGTCTTTGATAGTTCAAGTTATTGCTGGAAGCTCATATATATATATGTTCGTGGCTCCTATATGTCTGTCTCGAACAAGGATGAAATAGAGGAGGAAAGGATGGAATGAGAGAAGGAGAGAATTAAGGAGAGGGAGGTGAAGGTGTCTTCAAGACACCTAGGGCCGTACTATTGCGATCGCCTTGCGTCGCTTGCGATGCTGCGCCAGGTCAAGTCTCCAAGGGGGCGGAGTCAGGAGAAGGGTGTTGACAACTTTACAAGTATATTTCTCCCACTGAAAGCCTTTGATAGTTCAAGTTATTGCTGGTATGTAATCCTGAATGCAGAAACATGATTAAAAGCTTATTAAATGATATATTGGGTACTGTAATATCAAGATCAAGAACTAGAACTGTCGCCGACAATTGGAACTCCCGCCGACGTGAAAAATTGGAACAGTCGCCGATATCGGCGACAGTTCCTATCGGCGACAGTTCCAGGTACCCTCACGGCCCTCAGAGGTCACACACATATTCTGCGCTCGTCTCGTCGGGGCGGCCACGCTGTGCCGCCCGCCCCAACATCTTCCACTGTTACTGTACTCCACTTCTGCTGAGAAATATATTCATCTTCTGTCTACAAGTTGGTAATTATTCCTCATACCCATGCACGCATATTTTAAGAGACACTCGGTAGACATACACAGACCTCAGAACACGTGTTGACCACACCACTCCTCTGAGCCTGCCGCTCGTGCCACGGCTACCACAACGACGCTACCAACACGCCCGCCACCAGCATCTCATCCCATGTTCCTGCCCTGCCTCTACTCATCATATTCAAGTTATGTACCACACTCCCGGTACATAAGTACAGTTTAAACCCATACACGCTGGGTGGTTCTAAGTATCCTGACCGATTCGTTCACCTCATAAGGAGTATGATGATGCTTACCCCCAAAGCCGCGAGAGAGTGATCAAATAATTTCCCGAGTGACTCCCAGTATCAATTTCAGGAGGCGTGGCTTAGGGCGCATCGTGACGTCACCATAGAAAACGAGAAAGGGGAGGGGGAAGATGGGTACATTTTAGGGGGAACTCTACCCACATCCCAGGACATTATATTACTAGTCCTCTTATCGGGTGAGGTCAAGGGGGTCTCTCTCTCTCTCTCTCTCTCTCTCTCTCTCTCTCTCTCTCTCTCTCTCTCTCTCTCTCTCTCTTCTCAAATCAGAATATAAAAAACACATTTAATTAAGAAACCATTTTTTCGTATGTCTGGAGATGGAATAGAGAGAGAGAGAGAGAGAGAGAGAGAGAGAGAGAGAGAGAGAGAGAGAGAGAGAGAGAGAGAGAGAGAGAGAGAGAGAGAGAAGAGAGGAATGCACAAGTATACCATCACTATAGAAAACTGAGAGATGAAGACAGTTGGACTGCTGGACACACACAGTCGGCCGCTTTTTTAAACATGGACTAGGGAGAGTCTAACGTGGAGCTTCCATGTTAGACTCAAGTAGTACCAATGCCAAGAACGCGTGCTTTAGACACCAGCAGCGAGAGCTAACAGTCATTTGTCTCCGCGCCCTGCTACCGAGAACAACAAAACACGCCATACCATATATGAACCTATTTTCTTCATTTATTCACTTTTTTACCCACATTTTCCCTGATCTTCATAGCTCTTCCCATTATCGGGAGTCAAGATTGTCATGGTCATGTTATAGTTATTATTTAGTTGCACAACTAATGACGCCTTAATCACTTAAAGGAACAAAAAACAAAAACTATCAAATGGAAGAAAACTCCACACCAAAAATAAGAAACGGCAATAACTGTAATATTTTCTTATTTGCTTCCGCCCCATCATCCCCCATCAAGTTGTAATTTCTGCCAGTAACGGTCAAGTTAGGTTACTGTTACGCTAGATTACGGTCAGGTTAGGTATACATAAACACAGGTAAATACTTATTATATATATATATATATATATATATATTTATATTATATATATATATTATATATATATATATATATATATATATATATATATATTAAGTCGTAGAAAATAGGAGCACTAGGCGACGCGAAGAGTTGGAACTCTCGCCGACGGGGACTAAAGGTACGGTAGACTCGCCGACGGGGACGAATCGATCGAAAGATACGGTAGACGAAAGTATCATAAAGCAATAGATGTTGGGAGTGTGAAAGGCTGACTCCCTGTTAAATGGGAGGATAGTTGGAGTATGTGAGAGAGAGAGAGATCATGCATGAGTGAGAGGACAGTAGGATGTGAGAATGAGGTGGATAGATGTGTGGAAATGGGAGACTTCTGCCGTGGCCTCCCCGTAGAGGGAGTTGTAAGGAACCGCTGTTAGCGTAGACTAGACTATTATGACCAAAAAGAGAATAAATGTCTCCTCTGTTTCCATTAATTAAATGCAAGTGCAGCTGTATAGTCGTATAAGTGAGTGACTATTATATTGCTGATAGTCTGGACTCGGCGGGCGAGGAGAGATAAACAAACCCAGATTTCGTAGGGCGCCAAACGCGGTATTTTAAAAAATATTTCAGATGCTTCATATAATCTGCAGTAGACGCATGTATACACTCATATTTTGCCAAACAGAATATTGGCAATACCGGTAATTTGTCTTAGCATGGGCAGTTGCATAGTATTCGTAAATATCATTAGACTCAAGTGTTGGACAGGGTCCTGGGTGTCTAACATTTCCAATACTATTCTCGTTAGTTTTAGACCAACTTAAGACTAATCCCCCAAGAAAGAAAGTTTAAAGAAAGTTTTAAGAAAAAGTTTAGAAAACGGAAATGCCTGTCTAAAGCCACGGTTAGTCTTATTAAAGGCGCGGTCACAGGAGCAACTTTTCTGGCAATATTACAGCCGGCAACACAATCGCGGCCCAAACTCGGTTATAATTGCGCTGTTTTTTGAAGACCAACATGTCGGTCTTTCGGCAAGGCATATTGCTGCAGTTCCTTCCACCAATGTGGAATTATTTGACACTAATTTCTAATGCACGCTCTAATTCAATATACAGAAGCTAAAATAAGCACATACATAGGGGCAAGAACCGATTACAATACGAATTGTGAAGTCTTGTTAATTTTTTTAAACATTTTGAAGGATATAATACACTTAGGGAAATTTACATGAGTTAGGGATGGTTTCTATTTTCTTTGTTGACTGTCTATAAATAACAAAATTTTTTAGGGGATACCAACTTATTGTTGATCACTTTGATGTTTGAATGTTTGATGTTTGATGTCTGACGCGCTTCCATACACAAGAATCCATTTCAATCATTCACCACCCTATTTGTGAACCAGTTTCTCCCTATTTATCCCTATTTTTCCAAAGACGCTTCTTCAGATACATCTTGAGAAGCCAAAATTGCCATTAAAACTCGACTACCTCTGTGAAAGTCCGTGTGACCAAAACACGGCAAGGTATTGCCTTTGCTGAATATTGCCGGCTGAATATTGACGGAAAAGTTGCTCGTGTGACCGCGGCTTAAGTCCATGTTTAAAGAATCGGCCGAGTGACACACTGAACCGATATCCCTCCAGGGCTCCCAGATTAGGCGAATTTTGGTGAGGAAGCCGTAAGAAGCCGGCTTCTTGCCGGCTTCTCTCTCGTTTGCGTGCCTCGCCAGAACGGCTGACCGTTCTCAGCTTCTTGTCGGGGCTCGCCCGCTCGGCGATCACAGCTGATAGCTGTAAACAAAACAACCACACAATGACGATTGATTGATTGATTTAATGCAAAAAAAAGGTGAATGTGCACACAATGACGAATTGTCATCTTCAACTCATATCCAACCACATCTTCTCTCATAAACATACTGAATTAAACGCAATGCTAGTCATTTCCACAATATATACCTATCAGCTGCTCTACCGTAGATAACACTATAGTCGCCAGTCACTTGCCACTGCACTAATGTCGCCAGGTACTATATATTACGAATTTTAGCATCACTACTGATTTGTATGTGCCACTGAAGACGCATCCACAGTAGTTTATATTATGTACATCACCCTACATGTCTTCAGTGGCACATAAAAGTCTGTGGGGATGCTAAAATTCGTAATATATTGTGCCTGGCGACATTAGTGCAGTGGCAATTGACTGGCGACTATATAGTACGTTATCTACGGTACCTTGTATATATTCTTATACGTGGTCTTAAGGTAATAAGTCCATGGTTTTGAATGTACATCTGTGTGTTTATTTGTGTCCTGTTATCTGTAATTACATTATTTCTACGACGATATTCACTCTATTACTAGTTCCGCCTGTCCCGCTGTTTTGCGAAATATTGTCAAGGCGCGAAATCCTGTAAACCTCCATTCATCCCTCTTATTTCACTGGTTTTACAGGTTAACTGCTGCCCTGATACATGTTACAGGCAACATCGAGTCACTAGCTTCCCATGAGAACACTTACAAGTAATAATAGTTACTCAAAAGCTTGAATTACACTGGGGAACAAATTTTTGTTGAGTTAGGTCTGACACTTGTTATTAAGTAATTTTTGGGTGCTGAATCCAAAACTGATCTCAGTTTTTCTCTATCACGTCAAGTTTTTGAACTGTAGGATTTTCGTTTTCTTAAAAAATATGAAAAATACTGTACATAACAGTAACAGTGCTTATTTTATAAAAAGTTGCAAATGTTAACATACAATGAAAAATGAAAGAAATAGGCATGAATAGAATGTTTATTTAACATTATCATGTTTTTAGAAAGGATAAGGCTATAATTGTGTGCAGGTTAAGGTAAAAATTTACGTTTGTAGCTTTGTCTGAAGTGTTCAACTTGAGGACTATCGCGTTTGATGCTCCAACAATAGTCAGCCATCATATGCACATCACATCTACCCTGGTAACGTTCTTCCATAACCTTCAAATCTTGGTGAAATCGTTCACCTTGCTCGTCGCTAGCAGCACCAAGATTTTCCGGAAAGTTGGCAAGATGGCTAAGCAAAAAATGTACTTTAATACTCATGTTGCAACCAAGCGCTTTGTAGCTCTCCAATAGTTTCTGAACAATTTCTGTGTAATTACTTGCACGTGTATTTCCAAGAAAGTTCTTGACGACGTCTTTGAATGATAGCCAAACATTCTTTTCAAGGTCTGACATAGTACCGTTGAAATGTTCATCTTTGATGAGCTGTCGAATTTGTGGACCATCAAACACACCGGCCTTGATTTTTTCAATTGACAGTCCAGGAAATGCCAAGATGATGTACTTCAAACAGTCGCCATCAGTTGACAATGCTTTTACAAATTGTTTCATGAGACCTAGTTTTATGTGCAGAGGTGGGAATATTATTTTCTTCCTGTCAACAAGTGGCTCATGTACAATGTTAGGATCTCCAGGTTTAAGATCAGATCTCGGAGGCCAATTCGTCTGAACCCAATGCTTCTCTCGAGCTCTGCTATCCCACATACAGAGAAAGCAGGGATACTTTGTGTATCCACGTTGTTGACCAAGAAGGAAGGACACCATTTTAAGGTCAACACAGATGATCCAATTGTGTTTGTCATATTGCAATAACTCAATGACTCTCTTTACATCTCCATATTCTTCACGAAGACAGACCGAATGCCCAATAGGGACTGCGCCAAACAAATTGCCATTGTGTAGAAGGACACACTTCAAGCTCCGCTTTGAGCTATCAATAAACAATCGCCATTCATTTGGATTGTAGATTGAAAGCCCTAATTCCTTCAGTAAACCAGGAATGTTATGGCAAAACACAAAACCGCTGGCACTTCGAAAGTACTGCAGAAATGTACTTTCCCTGGTTCGAAAGTATGATACCTTCACTCCTTGTTCAAGTATGTTCTTCTCGTTCAGTCTTGATGCTAGTATTTCTGAAGCTTTTTTGGATAGGCCCAAATCACGTGCTAAATCATTCAACTCGTGCTGATCAAATCCCCTACGAACTGAATCCTCGTGAATGTCAAAATAAAAAAAAGAGGGGGAATTTTGCTTATCTGGAGGGTAAGCTGTGGAGAAAAAACTTGACGTGCTAGAAAAAAACTGTCTACAGATTTGGAATCAGCATCCCAATTTTAGTCTAAATAAGCTCAAAAATCTAACTCAACAATTTTTTTTTCTTCAAATTGTTCTCTAGTGTTATCCACGTCAAAAACAGTCAGGAGTATGGTTTTTATCATGTCTATATTTTATCAACTATTATTACTTGTAAGTGTTCTCATGGGAAGCTAGTGACTCGATGTTGCCTGTAACGTGTTTCGGGGCAGCAGTTAAGCTGTAAAAATAGTGTCACAAGCTCTGCCCTTCCCGCCATATTTGTTGTTATCTCTGACGTCACGGCAAGAAGCCGTAAGAAGCCATGAGAAGCGAGCCCTGGCTCTCGCTTCTTCCGGCTTCTTACGGCTTGCCTAACTGGGCCAATCCGTAAGAAGCCGGCTTCTTAAAAGTGCCTCGCGTTAACAGAAAACGCAAGCTGCAAGAAGCCGGCTTCTTACGGCTTCCTCACCAAAATTCGCCTATTGTTGCCAGCTCTCCCTCCAGGAAAATAGGAAATACCCCCAAAATACCCCCAAACCTCTGTAAAATTTCCCCCCCAAAAACCCTAAATGAAATTTTGAAATTTACTTTGTCATTCGTAAAGTTATTTAATAAGGAATAAACACACTATATTTTGTATTTATATTTTCACATTCCTTTCAGCATAACTACTATGTATAATTGCACATTAATTGCAATTAAGGCTCTCTCTCCGTCTAGCGGACGATAAAGGCGAATTTTGCTTGGACATCAGTGATTTGTATACGTCCTTTTACCGAAATTTGTCAGACATGGACTTGGCATTACGGAAAGCTATGGCTCCAGTGGACCGTCTACTGGTGTGGGAGGAACTTATATTATTTTTGGTATGACGAGGAGTATACCTGCTTTAATTATTCTCCCCCTTCCTTCCTTTCTCACTTTCTCTCTTCCGTGACTCATCTCCCCCTTCCTCACGCAGGCTCACGGTTCCTTCCAAATCCTAACTCCGCCTCCCTCCCCAACCCTCCTCCTTCCCTCTCTCCCTCTCCCTCCACCACTGACCCACTCGCACCCTCCTCCCCCCTACATCCCAGGCCAGCCGCCCAGCCGCCCACCAGACACCATGCTCTCTCATAAAAATTTACCACCCTCTCCTAACTCCCCCACCGGCCTACTCCCCTCCCTCCCATGTCCACCTGCTTCTCCCGTCCACTAATCCTTACTTCTCACCTTCATGTCAGGTCACAGAAGAGATAATCCGGAAATACCGAGGGTTGGCCTGGCCCGGCCTAGGGTATCTCTGCCCGGCCTCACCACACCCATACCATAAATGGCAGTTTTTGCTGAACTTCAATCTAAAATCAATACCCCAAAATTTCCCTCCGTCCCCCCAAAACGCAAAATTCTCCCCAAAAATGGGGAAAAAAAAAAAAATTAGGGGAAAACCCCCAAGTCTGGGAACCCTGTATCCCTCTACTGACCTGACCCGGGAGGCGATACGATACGTCACAGAATCTGTCACCCACCCGGAGGGACGCGGACGAGCGAAATGAGTTAACTTCATTCCCTCCCTTAGCCTTGCTTACCCCTACAACAGCTGGCGGAAACTAAAAATAGCACAAGGATGTTCTGGGGGAGTTATGTCAGGAGAGTGTTGGTCAATCGGGAGTAGCCATTGCTGCATATTTACCAGAATGCACCCAGCCAGCCACCAATAACAAAACGCAAATGGAGACAGTAACAGGAGTAATATTAGTAATAAATAGGCACATCAACAACTCACGTACACACCGGGGAACACCCTGACAAATTTGCAAAAAATTTTTATTTTTGAAAAAATTTCCCTGCCCCCCCCCCCCCAAAAGGGGGGTTTTTTTCCCTCCCCTCCCACCGGGGAAAACCCCCGTAAAGGCCCCCCCCTTTTTTCCCCCTTGGTTTCCCCTAAATCCCCCCCAAAAGTAAAAAATTTTTTAAAATTTATCCTTTTCCCCAAAATCAGATGGCTTCTTTTAAATTTTCTTCCTACCTTACTTTAAACCTTTTATGTATACGGGGAAAGATAAGGGTTTTTCCCCCCCCCTTCTTCCCAAAAAAACCCTTTTTCCCGGGTTTTTTTTTGGGGGGGCCCTTCAATCAAAATCGCCCTTTAAAATTTCCCTCCCCCCCCCCTGTTTCCCCCCCGGGGGGCCCCCCCCACCTTTTTTAAATGTTCCCAAAAAATTAAAATTTTTCCCCCCCATATAAAAATTAATTTTTTATTTTAAAATTTTAAAAGGTAAAAAAAAAAAAAATTTTTTTAGACTTGGGGTTTGCAACCCAAATTTTCCCTTTTGAATTTCAATAAAAAACCCCCAAAACCCCCCAAAAAAGAAACCCCCAAGAAAAAAAAAAAAAAAAAGGGGAAAAAAAACTCCCTAAACCCGGGGGAAGACGTGGAACCCCGCCCGGGCACCCCCTGCCCGGGGCCCAAAATTAAAATTGGGGGAAAGATTTGGGGGGAATTTTCCCCGGGAAAAAGGGAAACGGGGCCCTATTCCAACCCCCCCCCCCCCCAAAAAACCCTTTTGGGAACGGGTTTAAGGGGGAAACAGTAGGGGGAAACCCGTCACGGGGGGGATACCCCCTTTTAAAAAAAAAATTGTTGGGGGGAATTTTCCAATTTCCCTATATTTTTAACCTCGGGAAACGTCGGAAAAAGTTTAAAAGCGTTGAAAGGGGGGCCCGGGAAAGGAAAACATTTTCACCCAAAAAAACCCCTTGGGAATAAAAACCTGTAATTTTTTTCCCTTTACCATTTTTTAACCCTCCCACCCCGGGTTTGAAAGGATTTTGGTATTTTTTAAAATTTGGGGGGGGCCCTATCTTGGCAAAAAAAGGGGTGAAAACCCGCCTTTTTTTTTTTTCTAAACCCTTTTGGGTTGGGTGAGGGTAAAAAAAAACCGGCCCCAAAATTTGTCCCCGGCTGCCCCTGGGGGGGTGTTTCCCGGCCCGGGGCCCCGCCCGCGTCGGAAAATAAGGCTTAAAAAATTTCCCTTTTTGGGGGGCCCTTGGGGGTTTTTCCCTCTTGTGAAAATTTAATTAATTTGTAAATAAATAAATATAAAGGGGATTTTAAAAAATTTTACCATTTGAAAATATTAAAAATTTATAAAATTTTTTTTTCAATTTTCATAAAAAATTTTTTTTTTTGTTTTATTATATTTTACCCACCACGAATGCGGGCCATCCCCAAAGTTTTGTAAAGGTATTTTGAAAACTTGGGGTTTAAGGTAAATACTACCTCTTCTCTCTTTTGGGGTTACCCAGACCCTTGGGGGGTGAGGCCCCCCCCGGGGGCCCAAGGGTTGTATTTCCCGGGTTAAAGTTATTCCCCGGTTTCCCCGGGGCCCTTTAAACCCCCCGGGAAGGGAAAAACGTGGTGGTTAGATTCCTGGCCCGGGACAACGGGGCCCCGGATTTAGTACCACCGTACTCCACCACAGGCCCATTTTTTCGAGGGGGGTTGGTGGGGCCCCGGCTTTGGGGGTTTTACAGCCTCAGTTTATTTTTTTGTTAGCCCATTTTTGGTTTGGGTTTGGAGCCCTATTTTTATATTTTTTCCCTGTTGGTAAAAAGTTTTAAAAAGGGCCCGACGTATCAATTTAAACTTTTTGTTTTTTGGGGGTGTGAAACCAGTATTATTTCCGGGTTTCGTTAAAATAAAAAGGGGGTTAAAGGCGTTTTGTTTTTATTAAATGTCTTTTTGTTTTTTAAAGGGGAAAAAATATTGGAATGAGTGTTGTGGGGTGTGTATAGAGTGTGTAGTGATAATAAGATATTAGTGTGTATAGTTAGTAGTAGAAATGAGTAGAGTAGTATGTGTAGTAGTAGTAGTAGTAGTAGTAGTTTTAGTGTATAGTAGATTTAAGTGTAATCTAGTATAGTAGTAGTAGTTTAGTAGTAGTGAGTGGGCCAAAAGGCGAAGTAGCAGAGTAGTATCATCATATATTCCTTTTTTTTTTATATACAGTATACGTTTCAATCGATGCTAAATAATATTATGCAAGGAAAATTATTAATAACCAAATTTATTGTACTTTAAAATACAAAATAAAATTTGAACTAAAGGATTCAATTCCACAAAAAAGATTTAAAACAATCATTCAAAAATTAAAAATAATTCAAAACTTTATCTAAAATTAAACATAAAAGCAGCTACCTGCAGTTATATAATTTAAAATGTTTGGTGCATAGGGTTCAGACGGCCGGTTTGATTTTTTACCCCGTAATTCTATTTAAAGGGTTTTTGCAGGTCATATTCTATCAAATTTATTTTTAAAAAAAAATCCCTAAATAAAATAATTTTGAAGGAGTTTTAATCCGTTCTTTAAAAAGGGGCAAAACCATTAATGAGGGAGTTATGAGGGCCCAAAAAAGTCTCTTAAAATTTTGCCCTTTACATTGCTTATAAGTTGGAACAACAAATTACATGTCTGTTTAGCTTTGGTTTTACGTTTATCGGGGCAGGCAAACATTTTTTTTAGGGCATTGTGGTAGCTGTTGGAATTCTTATAGCAAGATTTTTTTTTCATTCTAAGAGTCTGCCATAAGCCAAAATACTCTGCAAGCAAAAATGAATTGAATAGGAACAGAGTCGACTGGAAACATTCTTGAAAATTTTCTTTATAAAATTAAAATTTGGGGCGTAAAAACTAGAACCCTTTAAAAATTTATTTTCCCCTCATCACTCAGATTTTTCGGTACGTCCCCTAAATACTTGTAATTTATCCAAGTGCTTTTCTACCCCCCAAACAGATCAATAATATTGTTTTTCTTTTTTCCTTTCTATCCTTTTGAAATTACAGATTTTCTTTACTTGTTTAAATTTAAAAAACAATTTTTTCTAACTTTTCTTAATTCAGCATAAAAAATTTCCCTTTGTCTCTGAAGTATCTGAAAGAAAAATTTTGACATCAGCTTTAACCCTTTTAATTGACTCATAAATCCATATTTAAAACCCAAGTCCTTTAAAGATATAGAAGTATAATTTCATAAATATAAAGTTGAAAAGAAATGGCGACAATATGCCTCCTTGCCGGGACCCTTGATTTATAAACAGAATTACCGGTGTTTCCCTCACTTAGTGATTTTTGGATTTCTCAAATAATGATTAAAATAACACCCCAAGGTCAGGTGAAAATCTCTTCAATAAATTTTTCCAAGTTACATGATTAAAACTATCAAATGCCTTTGGGAAAAACGATAAAGCTGCAAACATCTTGCCCTTCCCGCGTAATTTATTTTCAAGTCTTTGACTAGCATTACTGATCGTTGTTGATTTTTTGTTTTTTTAAAACCAAAGGTCTGGGGTTAAAATAAATTTTTCTTTTTAAGTAAAATTTAACCTGCATTTCTACAATCTTAGAAGGCAAATGACTGCTCACAGGGCGTAATTTTACGATGAAGAATATTGCTTTTTTTTGGTTTTTAAAAAGGGGGGTTTTAAACCCCCCTTTTAAAAGGCAAATGGGAAAAAAAAAAGCAAAAAAAAAATTAAAAAAAAAAAAAAAAAAAAAATATACCCTTTTAGAAATTAGGAATCCCCCAAATCCAATTCCATTTTTTAATTTTGGGGATGAATCTTTAGTGAAAAAATTTTGATATTTTCATCCATGTTTCTACTTGGTACCATTTCTCCTTTTGTTTTTTTAAAAATTTATCATCACCCCAGTCCCACCATTTTCAAAAGAAATCCCTCCCGGGAAGAACTCCTGGTGAAAGGGCACCGGGTTCCTTTTTACCCTTTTCCCTTATACTTTTTATTGCTTAATCTTATTTTTCTTTTTATTTTTTCTTTTCCCGAAACCTTTTTATATCTTTTGTGCGTATTTTTTTTGAACGAAAATCACCCGATTTTTCTAAATTTTCTTTTTTTCATGATTTTAAATGTTTTTTTAAAGTTTTCCTGCTCGAGACATTGCCTCAAAAAGGTCAGTGTCCCTAACCCCCCCTTGTGCAAGCCATGCCAATAATTGCCCGGCCCGGGCGTGTTAAAATGTTTTAAATCTCGGTTCCAAACCGGTTTATTTTTTGTTTTTCCTTTTTTAAAATTTTTTTTAAAAACTGAAAAACGCCTCTTTCAGCAAGAAAAGTCACTTACATATCTTTATTGTTGCAAAAGGCCTTTATGCCTACAAACCCAAAACCGGACACTGCTAGTCGTTTTTTCCAAGTATTTACTTATAAGGCGGGTTTTTTATTTTATGAATATTTGCTTTGTTAGTATTTTCCATTATAAAACCCTGTGATTTTATTTTTTTGATTTAACATCTCCCATTTTCTCTTTCGGCAATTTTCTGCCTTGACCTTTAAAACAAGCTGTAAAAGGGAAAGGAGCAACAAATTTAAAATCATAAATTACTTTAATATTTTTAATGTTTGTGTGCCATAGCTCTTTTCCTACTATGTTGGTCCCAACCCTTTACTGTAAGGTTTCCCCCTTTATAAAAAAGTAAAAGTGGAGGATTAGATTATTAAAACAAAACCTCCAAATCATTTCCTCAACATAAACCAGAAAAGGGGCTGCCAGGGCCCCCAGTTAGGCTACCCTTAAAAAAACTCCAAAAGATATCATGAAATTTTATTGGGATTTGTTCTAGTGCACTGAGAGTTTTAAAAAATCTTCTTTGTTTTATTCCCATATATCACTTTACTAAACATTGACGAGACCGTTTCATTAGCAATATTTACGAAACACAAAAATTTGATTTTAAAAGAATTGAGGTTTACTTTTAATTTTGATTTTTAGACCCCCGGAGACAATCCCCTTCACATCTTCCCCCCATTTGAAAACCAAAGCCCGTCAGAGAAAGTGGACCTACGCCAAACCTTCATATTATCATGTATGTGTTCAAGAACCCCAAGTTGTCATAAATATAAAATTTCCTGAAGAAAATAAAATCAAAAGAATATTCCATAAGCCCCAACTAAATCTATTTCTTTCTTAAAAAATCACAATTAAAACTACAAAAACTTTATCCATGGTTAAAAAAATAAAAAAACTAAAAAAAAAAAAAAAAAAATAAATATATATAATTTTTAAACTTTTTAATAAATTTTAAAATTTTCCTTTTTAAATTAAAAAAGGATTTCTTTAAAACCTTTTAAAAAAAAAGGGGGGAAAAAAAAAAAAAAATTTTTTAATGGGGGGCCCCTCTGGGGGAAAAAATTAATTAGTTATAAAAGAGAATCCCTTTTTTTTTCCCCTTTTTTTTTTTGGAATAAAGCAACTTTTTAGTTTAAAAATTCCCCGGGGGGGGGGGGGGTTTTTTTTAAATAGACAGTAAAGGGGAAAAAGGACCGTGTTGTGATATACTCGTAATGGTATGCTTTTGATGCATAAATCAGGAATGATGAAATGGTCTGGACGATTACTTTAAAATAATTGTACAGATTTGATTAAAGGCAGCTAGCAGAGAGATGTTGGAAATTTATCTTTTTTCTTCAGCCAGTTTCATCCAAACATTCTTTTTTTGTCTTCAATTCATGATTTCAACACACAGGGCACATGCGGCCATCGCCAACAGTATTGTGGACAACGGACTATGTTGTCACCACTTTGGCAGTAAGAAGTAAAGATGGGAGCATACGCTAAGCTGCGCGTGGCATGCGGTGTCATCTCCGTGGCATTAGCCCTTAGAGCTGTGGTGGGTGAGGACCCGTTACCCCGGGACACAGGGCTGGTGTGATTCCGGGTAACCACAGTTACCTTCCCAGGTCCCCCAGGTACCCATTATCAACCCGGAAAGGGAAGGAAGAACAGCTGGTTAGGCTGGCCGACTTGCCCTGGCCCGGGATCGAACCCAGGGCCCGCAGATTAGTAGCCAGGCACGTAGCTACTGCACACGGAGGCCCGACTTAAATTTCCATGAGGCGGGCGGTGTGTGTGTGGCCGGCTTTAAGGTTTGAGGCATTTACGCCTAAACAGTAACGTATTGGAACTTTTTAGCTTCATATTGGTTGGGTTGGAGCCTACGTATATATTCTTGGTTCTCGGTGTTGATAAGATTTCTAAAAGGGTTCTGATTTATAAATGTATCCTCTCTGCTCTGTTAGGCGCCCACGGAGAACATAGTAATATTATCCCGGTTAAATTTGAGGGCACGTCTATGTAGTGCCGTATGTAATGATGGACTGGCGTTTGTCTGATGCTTGAATACAGCATCAATGCAACTGCCCCATGCATTTGTTTAGAGTATTTAGAGTAGTAGTAGTAGTAGTAGTAGTAGTAGTAGTAGCAGTAGTAGTAGTTTTAGCGTATAGTAAGTAGTAGCAGTAGTAGTAGTAGTAGTAGTAGTAGTAGTAGTAGTAGTAGTAGTAGTAGTAGTAGTTAGTAGGTAGTAGTAGTATATAGTAGCAGTAGTAGTAGTAGCAGTAGTAGTAGTAGAGTAGAGTAGTAGTGTAGTAGTAGTAGTAGTAGTAATACGTAGTGTAGTAGTAGTGTAGTAGTAGTAGTAGTAGTAGCAGTAGTAGTGAGCAGTATAAGTAGAAATAGTAGTAGTAAGTAGTAGTAGTAGTAGTAGTAGTAGTAGTAATAGTAGTAGTATAGTAGTAGTAGTAGTAGTAGTAGAGTAGTAGCAGCAGTAGCAGTAGCAGTAGCAGTAGTAGTCATCATCATCATCATTCCTTTTTTCGTATATACTAGTATACAGATTCAATCGATGCATAATATAATATTATGCAAGGAAAACTTATTAATAACTAAATTTTATTGACATTATATAATGACAAATAAAATATGAAAGCTCAAAGGACTTCAATTCCATCTAAAAGTTTAAAAAACAATCATTCAAAATTAAAATAATTCACACATTATCTAAAATTCAAACATACAAGCAGCTACCTGCAGTTATATAATCTTAATGTTTGGTGCCATAGTGGTTTCAGACGGCCAGGTTCATGATTTGTACCCACGTAATTCTAGCTTTAATGGTTTGCAGGTCATATTCTATCAAATTTATGTTATAAAAATCCCTAAATAATAATAATATTGAAGGCAGTGTATATCCGTTCTTTAAAAAGGGCAAACACCATTTAATGAGGGGTTATGAGGGCCCAAAAGTCTCTTAAAATATCTTGCCTGTACATATGCATTATAATGTGGAACAACAAATTACAGTCTGTTTCATCTCATGGTTACTGTGGTATCGTGGCAGAGCAAACACTTTTTTTAGGGCATTGTGGTAAGCTGTCTGGAATGTCTTATAGCAAGATTTATTTTCATTCTAAGAGTCTGCCATAAGGTCAGGACCATACTCTGGCAAGCAAAATGAATTGAAATAGGAACATGAGAGTTGACTGGAAACATTCTTGAAATTTCTATATATATAATTGAATTTTGCGTAAAAACTATTTAAACCCTTAAATCTATATCTCCTCATCACTCAGATTTTTCTGGATACAGTAACCTAAATACTTGTAATTATCCACCAGTGTTATTCTATCTCACACAGATCAATAATATTGCTTCATTTTTCCTTTACCCTTTGAAAATATACAGATTTCGTCTTTATTGATTAATTAATAAATTCAAGTTTTCTAACTTTCCTTAATTCAGCATTATAATTTACCTAAAGTCTCTGAATTTATCTGCAAGGAAAAAATTAGATCATCAGCATAAGCCATTAAATTGACTCTCATAAATCCATTTTTACAACCAATGTCCTTTAAAGATATAGAAGTTATAATTTCATAAATATAAAGTTTGAAAAGAAAGGCGACAATATGCCTCCTTGCCTGACCCCTTTGATTGATATAACAGTAATAAGGGTAGCGTTCCCCATCTTACTCTAGCGGGACTGATTTCTCAAATAATGCATTAAAAGTAAAAACAAGGTCAGGTGAAATATCTTATCTAATAATATTTTCCAAGCTTAAAATTTGATTCACTCTATCAAATGCCTTGGAAAGATCGATAAAAGCTGCAAACCTTTGCCCTTCCCTGCAGTATTTTTATTTACAATGTCTTGACTAGCATTACTGCATCTGTTGTTGATGTTTGTTTTTAAGCCAAATGGTCGGGGGTTTAAAGAATAATTTTTCTTGAAAAAGTATTTAACACATGCATTTCTACAATCTTGAGAAGGCAAGTGACTGCATCACAGGTCTGTAATTGACGATGAGAAATATTGCTTTTTGGTTTTTAAAAGAAGGCTTTAATATCCCCCTTAACAGGTCAAATGCAAGAAAACAATGATCAAAACAAAAAATTAAGAAAAATAGACAATAAACTCAAAAAATGATCACTTGCTCTTTTCAGAAATTGTGAGTGAATCCCATCACGGTCCAATTCATTATTTATATTTGTATGAGATCTTCAGTGTACATTTGATATTTCAATCCATGCTTTCTACTTTTTAGCCCCTTTCTCCTTAATAGTTTGTATAATTGTATCATCACTAGTCCACCATTGTCATAGAGAAACATCCCCCGGGAAGAACTTCCTGGTGAAGAGGTCCACCAGGGTCCTTTTTGACCTTCTCCATCTAACTTTTTGATTGCTTAATCTTTATTTTTATTTTTGATTTCTTTCCCCGAAAACCTTTCATATCTTTTTGTGCGTATTTTTTTTGAAACGAATCACAGATTTCACTAAATTCTTTTTTTTTGCACTGATTAAGTGCATCTTTGAATGTTTTCCCGCTCTGAGACATTGCCTCAAAAAGGTCAGTGTCCCTAATCCTCCCTTGGCAAGCCATGCCAGATAATGTGCCCAGGCCCGGGGGTAACTGTTTAACTCTGCGGTTCCAAACTGGTATTTTTTTATAGTTTTCCTTATTAACTTTAGTTTTAATAAACTTGAAAGACGCCTCTTGCACTGCAAGAACAATGTCACTGTACAAAATCTTGTATTGTTGAAATGAGCCTTATGCCTAAACCTAAAACCGGACACTTAGCTACGTCTGTTTCATCAATGTATTTCAAATCTATTAAGGGCGTGAGTTTCTATTTCAGAATATTGCTTTTGTTAGTAATGCCAGTTGATAAAATCCCTGATGATTTTTATTCTTTTGATTTAACATCTTCTCCATTTTTTCTTTCTGGCACATTTACTGCCTTGACCTTAATACAAGCTGTCAGGGCATAGGAGCAACAATTGAAATATCATTTAAATTACTTTTAAAATTTGTAATGTTAGTGCTGCCATAGCTCTTGCCCATATGTGATCCAACCATTGACTGTAAAAAGGTTTCCATATGATAAAAAAGTAAAAGTGGATGGATCTAGATTATTAAAATCAAAACACTCCAACTCATTCCTCAACATAAAGCCAGAAAGGTGCTGCCAGGCTTGCCAGTCTATGGCTCACCATTAAAAATCTCAAAGAAGTATATGCTATCGAAATTCATATGTGTGATTATTTTTCTAGTGCACTGAGAGTTTCTAAATAATCATTTTTTGTTCTTACTTCCCATATATCACTCTTTACATAAAAAATTGACGAGAGCACAGTTACATTAGCAATATTTACAGATAACACCAAAAATTTGATTCAATAAGAATTGAGTTTACTTTAAATTTAAAATTTCTTAGACCCTAGGCAGACAAGTCCGCCTTCACATCTTCCAGCATTTGAAGCCAAAGCCCTGTCAGAGAAAGTGGCACCTACGCCTACACCTTCAAATTATCAAAGTATGTGTTCAAAAAACACCCCAAATTGTCATCAACTAATAAAGTTTCCTGAAGAAATATAAAATCAAAAGAATATTCACATAACTGCCTAACTAAATCTATATTCTTCTAAAAAATCACAATTAAAACTACAAACACTTTTATCAAGGTTAAAAAAGAAAAAGGGCTAGAGAGAAAAAAAAAAAAAAAATATATAATATATAATATATTACCCTAAGTTAGGTTACTACTATAAAACTTATCAACGACCATGTCCTCTGGCCATTTATCCGAGTTAAAAAAAGAATCTCTCTCTGATAAAAGCACTGTAGTAGTAGTAGTAGTAGTAGTAGTAGTAGTGTAGTAGTAGTAGTAGCAGTAGCAGTAGCAGCAGTAGTAGTAGTAGTAGTAGTAGTAGCGTAGCAGTATGCAGTTTGCAGTAGCAGTAGTATAGGGTAGTAGTGTTTGTAGTAGTAGTGTAGTAGTAGCAGTAGCAGTAGCAGTAGCAGTAGCAGCAGTAGTAGTTTGTAGTAGTAGTAGAGTAGAGTACAACAGAATAGAAATAAGTAGTAGTAGTAGTAGTAGTAGTAGCAGTAGCAGTAGAGTAGTAGTAGTAGTAGTAGTAGTAGTAGTCAGTAGTAGTAGTAGTAGTAGTAGTAATAGAGTAGTGTAGTAGTAGAGTAGTAGTAGTATAGAGTAGTAGTAGTAGAGTAGTAGTAGTAGTAGTAGTACAGTAGCATAGTTAGTATAGAGTAGGTAGTAGTAGTAGTAGTAGTAGGAGTAGTAGCAGTAGTAGTAGTAGGTAGTAGTAGCAGTAGTAGTAGTAGAGTAGATAGCGTAGCAGTAGTAGTAGAGTAGTAGTAGCAGTAGAGTAGTAGTAGTGTAGCAGTAAGTAGCAGTAGTACAGTAGTAGTAGTAGTAGTAGTAGTAGCAGTAGAAGTAGTAGTATAGTAGTAGTAGTAGTAGTAAGTAGTAGTAGTAGTAGTAAAGCTAGTAGTAGTGTAGTAGTATATAGTAGTAGTAGTAGTAGTAGTAGTAGCATGCATGGCCTAAATACTTACAAGGTTATGTGATGCAATGCAAAACTACTTACGCATTCACTATTTTTTTTGCCATTTTGATCGTGAAATGCATGAGTTGTATTTGCATTGGTGGGTGAAATGACACTAGTGCATGGAAATAATTATGATACGTGTTGCATAATCAGCTGAACTCTCTCTCTCTCTCTCTCTCTCTCTCTCTCTCTCTCTCTCTCTCTCTCTCTCTCTCTCTCTCTCTCTCTCTCTCTCTCTCTCTCTCTCTTCTCCTCTCTCTCTCCTCTCTCTCTCCTCTCTCTCTCTCCTTCTCTCTCTCTCCTCTCTCTCTCTCGTTCTGTTTATTAAGTAACAATTATAACCCAACACACTATCTATGTAATATTAAAATAGACCTGACTCTTCAATATAGACAGAGAGAGAGAGAGAGAGAGAGAGAGAGAGAGAGAGAGAGAGAGAGAGAGAGAGAGAGAGAGAGAGAGAGAGAGAGAGAGAGAGAGAGAGAGAGAGAGAGAGAGAGAGAGAGAGAGAGGAGAGATAGTTGATTTATTAAACCCTTGGGCGTCGTAACAAAGCAATAATATTACGTATACATGAAGAAACACGTAATAGGCAAGGTATAAATACACACTGGAGTACCTGGCTGGGTAATAAATGCATGCAAAGGGAACGGCACAATTAGTCAACATCTGTCCAGGCTAACGGGGCGAAAAAGACAGATCAAAATTTTAGTGGATGACAAAGTGAAAACAATATTCTAGACGCAATTTCCCAAAACATTACAATTGCACACAACAGATTTAATGCAAGATAAATTGAGGAGTTTTTTGGAGACACAATATTACAAGTTGTTAGATCCTTCCTTCCTTCCTTCCTTCCTTCCTTCCTTCCTTCCTTCCTTCCTTCCTTCCTTCCTTCCTTCCTTCCTTCCTTCCTTCCTTCCTCCTTCCTTCCTTCCTGCCTGCCTGCCTGCCTGCCTGCCTGCCTGCCTGCCTGCCTGCCTGCCTGCCTGCCTGCCTGCCTGCCTACCCTCCTTCCTTCCTTCCTTCCTTCCTTCCTTCCTTCCTTCCTTCCTTCCTACCCTCCTTCCCTCCTTCCTTCCTTCCTTCCTTCCTTATCTCCTTCCTTCCTTCCTTCCTGCCTGCCTGCCTGCCTACCTGCCTGCCTGCCTACCCTCCTTCCTTCCTTCCTTCCTTCCTTCCTGCTTGCTTGCTTGCTTGCCTGCCTGCCTGCCTGCCTGTCTGCCTGCCTGCCTGCCTACCCTCCTTCCTTCCTTCCTTCCTTCCTTCCTTCCTTCCTTCCTTCCTTCCTTCCTTCCTTCCTACCCTCCTTCCCTCCTTCCCTCCTTCCTTCCTTCCTTATCTCCTTCCTTCCTTCCTTCCTGCCTGCCTGCCTGCCTACCTGCCTGCCTGCCTGCCTGCCTACCCTCCTACCCTCCTTCCTTCCTTCCTTCCTTCCTTCCTTCCTTCCTACCCTCCTTCCTTCCTTCCCTCCTTCCTTCCTTCCTTCGTACCCTCCTTCCTTCCTTCCCTCCTTCCTTCCTTCCTTCCTTCCTTCCTTCCTTCCTTTGTGTTCATCCGCGTCAGATGGCAGTCGCGGGAAAAAAACCAGAAGGTTGATATATCTTTTTTCGTGTGATCCTTAAACGCAAGATGCCGAGATATTTCGAGAATGTGTTTTCGATTTCAATATATTACGTGACTGTTATCGAGCTTTTTTTTTTTTTTTTTTTTTTACATCACACGGGACTGGCCAAGGGCAAACAAAAAAATGTCAATCTAAAGGCGTTTTCTGCGGGGGATTTTTGGTTGCAATCGGAAAATTTTCGGTTGCAAACGGTCACAACAACAACAACAAATGATTGCGGGTCGGGCCAATCATCTTCCCTGGATGGTTGAACAGGGATTTGAGCAACCGAAAAATTTTCGGTTGCAATCAGGATCCCCGCAGAAAACGCCTTTACATTCGCTATTTTAAAACGGACGATAAAAAAAAACCTTTGAGGGATGACTATGAAAATTCTCAAAACAATACTTTTTAGAGTAATTAGTTTGGTTTGACCTCTGAGGAGGCTAAGAAAAACAAATTACGATTAGAAAAGGTAGAGTTAAAAAAAGGTAAGGTTAAAGTAATAGTGTAATAAGTTTGACCACTAAAAAAGAACGTGACCTATTCGGCCACGATATATGTGTGGAGCGCCGGGGAGAGGCCGGCGGTGTGAAGCAGATTGTTTCGCTGCGCGCCTCTCCCCGGCGCTGCACACATATATCGTGGCCGAATAGGTCGGAAATGGGTGCTAAGCTCTATGGAAAGGCACAGCTTTCTTGCTGCACCCATAAGGGATGCAAGTATATGCCATATCGCAAAAAAGATATATCAGAAACACCCAAAATTCTTCAAGTACTATATTTTTTTCTGAGTTTACGCGTATTTGTATTACCGCCGGGCTGGGAGGCTTCCTGCCGTGACGTCACCAGCAAGTTTCCCGCCACGGCTGGAATGGGGCTGTTGTTTTTCCCGCACTTTTTGCAAAAGTCATGTTTTTAGGGAAATAAGGCGTGGAAATGAATAATTTTTTGTGGATTAGGTATTTTGAATGAACATTCAACATAATTATGCAAAGAAAAAATGGGTCTGGACGATTACTTTAAGAGTAATAACACAGCGTAGTCAATCCAAATAGTGTTCTCCGGGCGTACAAGGGAGTCGGGGAAGGTAAACACAGGTGGCAGTGTTCTGGTCCCGGGATTTCAAGGTCTTATGCGGCACCAGGGTTTCCTGGCGGCGCTGGATTAGGGCTAAGATAGGATTCGATACCTTATACAGGGGATTGCGGCACTTATAGGGGATTGAGAGAGAGAGAGAGAGAGAGAGAGAGAGAGAGAGAGAGAGAGAGGTGGTGGTAGTACTAGGATTGTGGTGATGGTAGTGGTAGTAGTGGTGAGTAGTAGTAGTAGTAGTAGTAGTAGTAGTAGTAGTAGTAGTAGTAGTAGTAGTAGTAGTAGTAGTAGTGGTGGTGGTGGTGGTGGTGGTGGTGGTGGTCCCTCGATGAGCAAACTATTTAATGGACCCTACCCATAACTACGTCACGGTTTGTTTACATCGGTGCATTGTGGGGATAAGTCGGGGTCGCCGCGGGTGGACCTATGAAGGGAAAACTACGGCGATGGAAGAATTTCGAGTTATTTTGCGCGAAATTGATATTCCAGGTGCTATATTACTGTGCTCTGTTTTCGCTGACAACACTAAAGAGAAGACCTGAGGTAATGGCTGATGTGCAGAGGCTTCTAAACCAAGAAAACAGAGTCATAACAGAGCCTCGTCAAAAGGTAAGCAACTGGTAGGTACGTAATGTGTCCCTACCACTTGCTTACTTCTTAGTGTGTGTGTGTGCAGGTGGAAGGCGCTCTCATTCTACCTGTTCTTCTATGAGTTCGTATATCTGTCTAGCTGTAGGCTACATGTCATTGTAGGTTCATTTGAGCTCTTTGTAAGGAGTTGCGATGCCTAAAGTCATCACTTGCCTGTTGTCATGGGTCACTTGTCCCTGTCTAATCACTTCTTCCTTATAAACTACAACTTATATATTCACAAACAGTGAAACCTACCACAAAACTTGAAGGAGGATTATTGGCCATCTTGCGGTAGTAGGGGTAATGCAAGTTAATGTTACTGTGGAGCGGCCCGCTGCGGCCGCTTGACAACCTATGTTGTTGACGTCACAGCATGGCGCCGGTCGTTTTAGGGCGCACAAATTTTCCTCCACTTAAAATGGCTGCATCATCAAAAATACTGTTCACATCGAAAATTCAGCATCACTGCCTTACTATATGAGTCTTGAAGATTTCCAATCTATCGTTACCTCAAGTAGAGTAAATGGGTCCATTTAGGGTTTCCCGGCACACCTGGGCTTGTATTATTCATTCAGTCACCACGCACGGGATTGCAGTTGCACACACTCTATCATGTATTCCCGCACGCACAAATACTGCGCTGTAACCTTGGTATACAGATAAGATTTTCATCCTATCTAGACACTTTGCAAGTACCAACTACAAGGTTATTGACTATACAAAGCGCCGCCACGTCAGCACGAACTAGGCGGACTCGAACCGCTGACCGAATGCACAGGGACGCTGCACATTGCGAACTCACGTCTCTACCAACCTTGCCACCCTGACGGGCAACCTTGGTATACACTGCGCAATCACCACCACCTGGGCATCGAGAACATAATCTCTATTCCAATCATATTCCTACACTTAATACATTACTGCTCAATACAAGAATTCATTAATATTTTCCGAGTAATAAGAAATCATAATCCAATCAGGTGCACTCCCCTCACCGTTTCACTCTTTCTCTATAACCTCTTCACTTTTTTATGCTTTGCCATAGTGCCATGTGACCTCTAATGTCTGGCACATTCCACCTTTTTGGCATAAATCAATCAATCAATCCAATATCACTCCCACGCAATATTAGCATTCAGTTCCACAAAATCTCTAAATTCTGGTTGTCACATTATCACTTCATTAATTCACCTCATTTTCAGCCCTGCCATACGCATACCATTCATCCGTCTCTATAACACGTCTTTCACCCACGCAAACGTACATCCACGGTAGTCATCTGTCTGCCGCAGTTGTCGTCGAGGCTAATTAGAACATGACTGGGTCTGGATTCAAGTATTTTTTACCTTTCTTTTGTTTCTACAGGTCACAACGAGTGCGAAAGTAACAATGAAATGTGCAAACAAACAAAAATCATGGTTAGGTTAGGTTAGTTTGAGGGTTAGGTTAGAACGTTAGAGTAGGTTAGTTTAAGGGTTTGATTAGGTTATTATTTGATGCTTTAACAACTGGAGCGTGTTTTTTCCCCGTCAAAATGTCTAAGAAGTGTATTATTAGAAATTTGTCATCACTTATTCGAATTGCAAAAAACACTTAGGTTTGCACAGGAAAAAACTATCTCTATCCGTAGATAACAGTGAAGTCGCCACCTGCAGTGAAGTCGCCAGGCGCCAAATATTACGAATTATAGCATCACTACTGATTTTTATGTGCCACTGAAGATGTTACACAGTAGTTTATATAATGACTGTATAATCTACCCTGTTTCAGCGTTGTTTTATGCTTTGTATCTGCAAGTATAACTGTTGCGCATTTTGCTTCTCACGTTTTTCTTCGCACGACGACAGACAGCAGCTGATCACTAGGGCCCGGATAGTTATGCACTAAAAAAGCATGAAATATGCATGCAAATATGCACTAAAAATTGGACAAATATGCCCTAAAAACAGGACAAATATGCATTTATATGCACTAAAAAATGTCACTTATAAAGCCAAGAATGCAGGTTATACGGAAACAAAATAGTTAATAGAAACTAATGTTAATGTTTATTAAGCAATATACATAATGTATTTAACATATATATGTGAAAGTGCTTCAAAAAATAAATATGTAATCTAATCTATAATATGTAAATCTAGTAATTGTTGATGAGATGCACGCAAAATTCGTTGCAATGAAGAGCAAGCTTTCCTTCATTCCTTCAGTTTCAAGTAAGATCTTGCTTTCCTGAATGCTCTGAGCCTCCTCAGGGTCGAATGTCGCAATAACAGCTTCAATGACGTCGAAGTTTTTCCCATAGTACGTTGCAGCATCGCCTCACCTCACCCTCACCTCACCTAACCACACCTCACCTCACCTCACCTCCCAGTACCACTTGTGCTCAGATGAATATTTTACCAAAATATGCATTTATATGCAGTTATCTAGGAAATATGCACTTATCATAGAAATCACGCAAAATATGCATTTGCATATGAAATATGCATATGCATAACTATCCGGGCCCTACTGATCACCTTTCGGGCGACAGGACACAAAACTTGCCAGATCTTTCAAACTTGAATAGAATTTGTTTTCACGTTGGCAGAGGAATTTTTATATATCCAAGCATCTTCCGCAGCTAATATATATAGAGACTTGTTTTACTTTACCTCTAATTTCCCTGAATTCCCCAGAGTGGCGACTCAACTGTTGAGTTAAAATACTAGCTGGCGACTTTACTGTAGTAGGTATAGTGAGGTCGCCACTCTGTTTTATTTTTGTAATTTGTTCATTTATAGCCCTAATATGACACAGATGAAGACACAAAATGACACAGACTTGCCAGATAGCCCCTTCTAACTTTCCTGAAATCATGGATGTAGAAATGTAAGTATTAACGCCACCACACGTCTGTACATAACAAAGAAACGTAGAACTGGCGACTTCACTGTTATCTACGGTAGGGAAAGCATCACATATCAAGCAAAAAAAAAAAAATACTCATCTGCGAATCTTGCAACAGTCAAACTAAATTTTTACCGGGGTCGATCATGGCGTACTGGCGTAGTACTCGACGAAAGTGGATTTGGCTTCCGCGTCACGTGCTGTGTTGAGGGTGGACGCAAGATCAATAGATTTTTAAAGTGTCTATTAGTGTCTTTAAGTGTCTTTATAGTGTCTATTAATCCAAAGCCAAGAAAGGAAGGTACGTCAGCCAACCTGCGCCCACAAGTTAATCCCTCTCCCTGTTCACGTTGGGTGGACGTGCTTGTGCTTTTAAAGCCCCGTCCACACTGTGCCTCTTTCTATGCATCACTGTATCTTTCGCCACACCATGGAGTCATTTCGCCCACGTGTCAATTCGCCCACGTGTCAATTCGCCCACGTGTCAATTCGCCCACGTGTCAATTCGCCCACGTGTCAATTCGCCCACACTATGGAGTCATTTCGCCCACACTATGGAGTCTAGGAGCTAGTAGGTTAGGTTATATTTGTTTAGTGTGTCGAGAACCCCCCCAACCCCCCGCTAGGAGGTTAGGTTAGATTTGTTTAGGTTAGGTTAGGGTAGGTTAGATTTGGGTAGTTTAGGTTAGGTTAAGTTAGGTTAGATTTGGTTAGGTTAGCATAGGTTAGATTTGGTTAGGTTAGGTTAGCTTAGGTTAGATTTGGTTAGGTTAGGTTATCGGTGGGTCAAGCCCCCTGCTAGGGTAGGTTAATTTTGGTTAGGTTAGGTTTATTTTGGTTAGGCAATTTTCTCTAGATATAAGGAAATTACCCTAGATCTAGGGAATTTTACCCCCCCCCCCTACACAACTCTTTAATTACGTGTTTCCGACGCATAATTTGTTCCCCACCCGAAAATTCCGCATTCCCACAGGTCCCCAAACTTGTTTGGGGGAAGTGGGAGAGTATGGGCAAACACTAGAAATTTACCGTCATTTCGCCCAAGGTTACTGGTACTGGTTCATTCCATTTCTGCCAGAGGAAGATATAGTTACATGACTCCGTGACATGGATCGTGTGGGCGAATTGACTTTAGAGTGGGCGAATTGACTCTTACATGTGGGCGAAATGTCTTGTGGGCGAATTGACGTGTGGGCGAAATGACCGGTAACCACTCCATCCATAAAACAAGTTGCATAACCACGGGGACATTACCCATCCTACCTCATGGTACCTGGTACTGTCGTCTACCGATATTTTATCCCTACACAAATCGGGAAAACTCGTCGGACGGTTATGGTTAGGTTAGATTTTGCTTTGATTTATCTTATTACTCCATCCATAAACAAGTTGCATAACCACAGTGACATTACCCATCCTTGCCTCATGGTACCTGGTACTCTCGTCTACCGAATTGCTCGCCCCCACACAAATCGGGAAAACTCGCCGACGGTAATGGTTATGTTAGGTTACCGTTAGGTAACCTAAGCTGGTTACCTAAGCTGTGGTAAATGTGGTATAATTCCAGGGCTGTGATTAGCTAGATTGGCAATGTCGCAATAACCAGGTTGGCTTATATTTAGCTTCATTGAGTCATCATGTGCTCCACAGTGATGAGGCAAACTGTATGGTAAAATCATAATTGGAAGAGTACAAAAAATCACAAATGGCAAGGTAATTAGTGAGGAGCAAGGCAGATTTAGAACTGGGAAAGGTTGTGTAGATCAGATCTTAGATATGCGAATGATAATTAAGACAATGTTAGCAAAATACAAGAAGATGTATGCATGTATTCATGGATTTAGAGAAAGCATAGATAAATATCCAGATGAACACCGAACTCACTTTGGTGGACGAAACTATTTTTTTCTGGTGTGTTTTGAATGAATCTGCTAACCGTTTCTGTCGCAATTATTTTTTTTTTTTTTTTTTTTTGCAAAATGACAAAAAAAAATTGAACCTAAACCTAACCTAACCTAACCCATACCTAATCTATACCTAACCTAACCTTTACCTAACTAAAAAAAAAAAAAAAAAAAAAAAAACTAACCTTTGCCTAAAAAAAATACATATAATAATAAAAAAAATATAAAAATTGCGACAGAAACGGTTAGCAGATTCATTCAAAACACATAAAAACACACCAGAAAAAAGTTGTTTCGTCCACCAAAGTGAGTTCGGTGTTCATCTGGACTAATACCCAAGCCTATGACAGAGTAGACTGGGAGGGAATGTGGGATGTATTGAAGGGTTAAAGAGTGTGTATGGAGTGGAGTATGTATGTATAACTATTATTATATATTAACTAATAAGCTTTTACCTGTGATTATGAACACCTAACCTAACTGACCTTTACCTAACCTAACGGTAACCTAACCTAGCCATTACCGTCGGCGAGTTTTTCCAATTTGTGTAGGGACGAGCATTTCGGTAGACGAGAGTACCAGGGACCATGAGGCAAGGGATGGGTAATGTCACCGTGGTTATGCAACTTGTTTATGGATGGAGTAATAAGATAAATCAAAGCAAAATCTAACCTAACCATCACCGTCGGCGAGTTTTCCCGATTTGTGTAGGGATAAAAATATCGGTAGACGACAGTACCAGGTACCATGAGGCAAGGATGGGTAATGTCACCGTGGTTATGCAACTTGTTTATGGATGGAGTAATAAGATAAATCAAAGCAAAGGTTGGTGATGTTGGTGTAGGACTCAAGAGTATCATTGGCTCGTCAAGTAACACTTAAACTATGATGTACCACTACTTATTATGAGGAAAGGCAACAAAAGGAACTCAATTAATAAGGTATTTTAATACTATCATAACCATGAATATGTACAACCTACAAAGATAAGACTACGACGATGAAAATAATTCACGTTGTTTTGGGCGAAATTGATATTCCAGGTGCTATATTTCCGTGCTCGCTGACAACATAGAGAAGACCTGAGGTGATGGTTGATGAGCAAAGGCTTCTAAACCAGGAAAACAGTCACAGCAGTCTCATTAAGAAGTAAGCAAGTGGTAGGGACACATAACGTACCTACCAATTGCTTACCTTTTGACAAGGCTCTGTTATGACTCTGTTTTCTTGGTTTAGAAGCCTCTGCACATCAGCCATTACCTCAGGTCTTCTCTTTAGTGTTGTCAGCGAGAACAGAGCACAGTAATATAGCACCTGGAATATCAATTTCCCGCAAAATAACTCGAAATTCTTCCATCGCCGTAGTTTTCCCTTCGTAGGTCCACCCGCGGCGACCCCGACTTATCCCCACAATGCACCGATGTAAACAAACCGTGACGTAGTTATGTCTGGGGCCCATTACCACGTCTCTCTCTCTCTCTCTCCTCTCCCTCTCTCTCTCTCTCTCCTTCTCGTCTCTCTCTCTCTCGTCTCTCTCTCTCTTCTCCTCTCTCTCTCTCTCTCTCTATACTACTCACACTATAACTACTACTACTACTACTACTACTACTATTACACTACACTACTACATAATACTACTACTACTATACTACTACTACTATACTACTACTAACTATTATACTACTACTACTACTACTACTACTACTACAGGTTCACAATCTCTTATCCGAAAACCTTGGGACCAGACACTTTTCGGATTTCGGAATTTTTCGGATGGAAGATTTTTAGCGTAGATTTTAACGCTTTTTAGATAAAACATTACAAGGGGAACGGGTGGCTCAGTGGTAGAGTGCTCGGCTCGTGGCCACAAGGTCGCGAGTTTGCGCCTCAATCCCGGCAGTTACTCGGTGAAGGTGGTAGCGCTCTCTTGTCACCCTAGCAGGACTACATGGCCTTAGGTGTCCCAGCTAAATGATGCCCCGCCGCCCCTTGCCCCACTACCTGTTGTTTACACCTGCCCTGCCGCGCCTTCCCCCACTACCTGTTGTTTACACCTGCCCTGCCGCCCTTGCCCCACTACCTGATGTTTAAAACCTGCCCTGCCGCCCCTTGCCCCCACTACCTGATTTTTACACCTGCCCTGCCGCCCCTTGCCCCACTACCTGTTGTTCCCACCTGCCCTGCCGCCCTTGCCCCACTACCGGATGTTTACACCTGCCCTGCCCCCCCTTGCCCCACTACTGTTGTTTACACCTCCCCCCTGCCGCCCCTTGCCCCACTACCTGTTGTTTACACCTGCCCTGCCGCGCCTTGCCCATAACCTGTTTTTTACACCCTGCCCTGCCGCGCCTTGCCCCATACCTGTTGTTTACACCTGCCCTGCCGCCCTTGCCCCACTACCTGTTTTTTTTACACCTGCCCTGCCGCCCCTTGCCCCACTACCTGTTTTACACCTGCCCTGCCCCCCCTTGCCCCACTACCTGTTGTTTCCCACCGCCCTGCCGCCCCTTGCCCCACTACTTGTTGTTGCCCGCCCCTGATAATGATAACATATGGATAAAATACTGCAAGCATATTGGTTTAAATCATCTAACATAAATATTGCCTTTTAATACTTCTGTGCTATCGATAATGACAGGCGCTTCCTTTTCCCTGCTTCTCACTATTATCCATAGGAATATTTGCAGCTCTTTTTGCATTTTCACAGTCTTCAAAGTAAAAAAAAATTTTGCCCAAATGAAATTGGAAAAAATGTTCGGTTTTCGGAGCTTTTCGGTTTTCAGAAATTCGGATAAAAGATTGTGAACCTGTACTACTACTACTACTATATTACTACTACTACCACTGAAATTACCACTTCTACTACTACTGGTACTTTTACTAGCACTGACTACTATACCACCACTACTAATTTTAAGACTACCACTACTACTACTGCTACTACTACTACTTCTCCCTACCACTACTTTTATACTACTACTACCACTACTGCTACTACTACTACTACCACTACTGCTACTACTACTACTACCAACTACCACTACTACTATTACTACCACTACTACTACTACTACTACTACTATTACTACTACTACTACTAACACCACTACTAATACTACTACCACTACTGTACTTCTGCTGTTATAATTACCAAGTATATATTCCGATACTGTTCGTGACTCTAGCGTAGGAGACGTATTTTACGATATATATAAAATGGCCAAATAGAAAATAGAAAATAACAGAGACTTTGTTAATTTAAATACTCACTTATTTATGACCACCTACAATTTGTGGATAATTACAAACTATTTAAAAAAAACCCCAACGTAAAAGGGCAACGTTTTTTAATAAGGGAGGAGGAGGAGGGGGAGGAGGAGGAGGGGAGGGGGAGGAGGATTACATAGGATTACATAGGAATAACAGACACCAGGAGACCTATTGGTCCCAAAAGCGAGGGTATCTGCTGACTACATACTACTAACTATAAAACTTCTTGTAAGAAAACAGTTGGAAATGATACCATGTCCCTTAAAAGAAGATAGGAAACGGAAGTTTCGTAGTGCAGAAAATAGGGTATGAAATATACTAAAATACAACTACCATACCACTACAACTAATCGATCCGGGGACTAAATATGAATTCGCAGGGCACTATCAATACCCATTTACTTTACATGCGCGGTCAAGCCTGTTTTTAAATGTAGTTATTGTGCTGGCTTCGACAACATTTGCTGGTAACTTTTTCCATCGATCCACGACTCTACATTGAAATAATTTTTACGGAGATCAGTGATGCACGTTTACCGTTTAGTTTTTAAACCATTATTTTTTGTTTTTCACTTGAGTGAAAGCTCGAATAGGTTCTCTTGATTAATGACATCAAATCCTTTTTAGGATCTTAAAGGTTTCTATCAAGTCCCCCCGGATTCTACGATCCTTAAGAAAACATATTAAGTTTCCGCAGTCTCTCTTCATAAGATGAATTTCGCAGAGATGGAATTTGTTTTTGGGTTTTTCTTCTTTGCACTGATTCCAGTTTGCTTGGTCTTTTACGAAACAGGGCGACCAGAATTGAACGGCATATTCCAGTGTGGCCCAACAAGGACGTGTATAATTGTGTCATTACTTTCGGAGTTTGTGTTCAAAAATTGGCGTTTAATAAAGCCAACATCATATTCGCCTTTTTACTGGCAGCTAGGCAATGCCCGGACTGGTTTAAAGATCATTACTGATGATGACACCTAAACCTTTTCCTGCTGTACTTCGTTAACGAATTATTTTGCATTTCGATAGTTATATTTTTAGGTTATCGTTGCCTATATGCATACCCTTTACATTTATCGGGAATTGAATTTTAATAGCCATTTATCCCCTCCAGTCTGATAGTTTGTCGAGGTCACTTTGTATGAGTTCGCAGTTTTCTCTAGTATATGCTTTACCGCCTAATTTGGTGTCGTCTGCAAATTTCGATATTTTAGATACAAGTCCGCAGTCCAGATCGTTGATATATATCAGAAAAAGAGTAGGACCCAAGACCAAGCCCTGAGGCACCCCACTAGTGACATCTAACCAATCAGATGCCTCGCCATTTATTACTACCCGTTGTTTACGATTTGAAAGCCAATCGCCAATCCAGGAGGAGGAGGAGGAGGAGGAGGAGGAGGAAGAGGAAGAGGAAGAGGAAGAGGAAGAGGAAGAGAAGAGGAGAGGAGGAGGAGGAGGAGGAGGAGGAGGAGGAGGAGGAGGAGGAGGAGGAGGAGGAGGAGGACTTTTAAGGAGGAAGGAAGAGAGAACAGACACGTAAAATTTTGTGGTTTAAAAGAAAAAGTTATGGAAGGAAATGTAATGGAATGTCAGATACAGGTGAAGGTCAATGTTCTTTTTATTTATTTATTTATTATTTTTTAGTCTTAACCTTGACTACCACGTGACGTGAGACCGCAGCGACGGGAAATCCTGTATGAACTGTTAATTAAACTATTTATTACTTAAGTATTCCCTCCCCTCTTGTAAAGCAAATGTATAGAAGTGTAGAAGTGTAGTGAATGTTCTCTAGCTTTGTTTTGTTGATTTCTATTCTATTTCTATCTCAATTTTTTTCTATTTCCCACTTTTATCATTTCTCTCATTCCCTTCTTTCTGTTTCACTTATATCGTCCATTATTATTGATATCGGTTCTTTTTCTTCGATTCCTCCTGTATCTATCACTCCCTGCTTTCCCTCAGTTATTACTTCTTATAATAAATGATTCTTCCTCTTCCTACCTTTATTTACCATAGTCACATCCCCCTCCAACACTGACGCTCATCTGAACACAAAACACCGCTACGATGTCCCAGCTTTCCATTAAGACTCACGCACCTGCCTAGGTCTGACTCAGGGCATTCGGTCATTCGCTGAGTGGGTTGTCATGGCGGTGTGATACCAACTGTATAGCAACTTTATTATTTTATAGCTCGGTGTGTGTGTGTGTGTGTGTGTGTGTGTGTGTGTGTGTGAGTGTGAGTGTGTGTGTGTGTGTGTGTGTGTGTGTGTGTGTGTGTGTGTGTGTGTGTGTGTGTGTGTGTGAGTGTGAGTGTGTGTGTGTGTGTGTGTGAGTGTGTGTGTGTGTGTGTGTGAGTGTGTGTGTGTGTGTGTGTGAGTGTGTGAGTGGTGTGTGTGTGTGTGTTTCGCTCTCTTTTTTTTTCTCTCTCTCTCGGTGTGTTATGTGTGTATGTGTTTTTTGTGTGTATGTGTGTTTGTTTTGCTCTCTCTCTCTCTCTCTCTCTCTCTCTCTCTCTCTCTCTCTCTCTCTCTCTTCTCTCTCTCTCTCTCTCCTCTCTCTCTCTCTCTCTCTCTCTCTCTCTCTCTCTCTGCTCTCTCTTCTCCTTGTTTTATCATCAGCTAATACTATGTATACCGAGATAAGACAGTTCTCCTGAAACAGTCTTTTTCACAAATGTACTTCAATTGTGAATAAAAGTATTGAATCTGAATCTGAATATCTCTCTCTCTCTCTCTCTCTCTCTCTCTCTCTCTCTCTCTCTCTCTCTCTCTCTCTCCTCTCTCTCTCTCTCTCTCTCTCTTCTCTCTCTCTCTCTCTCTCTCTCTCTCTCTCTCTCTCTCTCTCTCTCTCTCTCTCTCTCTCTCTCTCTCTCTCTCTCTCTCTCTCTCTCTCTCTCTCTCTCTCTCTCTCAAGGTCGAGTCTGACGGTATATTTTACCCATGACTTCAGACATTAACGGGAAATATTCAGTCAGTCATTGTGTGTGTTGGCTTGCCTACCATTTTCCTTCCTTACTTAGCAATAGCGTGGCAATTGCAATTCTTCAGGATAGTATAAGAACCTAATATGTGTACAGCTTTCATTAGCTTCTCGAATACGTATAGCGAAGCAGTAATGAAAGAAACACGTATGATATAATAGTTTGTTTTTTCATGTTCCAAGGAATTCGTCACTAAGCCGACTTAGTGATGCTGTCTGAACTATAGTAAGTATAGGAGTATATATAGTATACTAGTAATATTGACGCTCCCGATACACACACACACACACACACAGCGCGGTTTTCCCAAGGCATCTGATACACACACACGACGCGGTTTTTCCAAGTATTGAATGACCAAATAAACAACCGTCGTGTGGTTTGTCGTGATGGGGAAAGTGTTCATAATGCAGTGATTGCTATTTTTGTACACGAGATCAGTAAACAAAAAAGAATAGAAAAAAAGATAGCTACGTTTTGGTGAAAATAAGACTGTCGCAGAAATAAAGACCAAAAAATATAACACCTACTAGAAATTGTAGACATGCGATTTATAATGGAAAGGAATCGTTGTATTCAAGAAGAAAAAAAAGGCAATAATCAGGATGACGCGCAACGCCTTACCCCCTTCACGCCCAGACCTTTCCTTGGCTATATAGAATCGTCTGTTGTTAGCCATGAAATTACGAAAAGTAACGTTATATATCAAATTAGCTAGTGGACAAAGATACTAAACAGGTCATATCTATAAAGTATTGCTTATATTCGTTAAAATTGTCTAATGGTGGCCAAATTACAATGGAAATGACGCTCTGGGCCTCAAGGGTTAAATAAGAAGAGAAAAAAAGATGCACCTCAAAAAAGTTACCAAAAACCACAGGTAATTATGAGTCCCGCTGGAAATAATGAGTGACAGTGAGATAGAAAGTGATGATGGTGATGGTGATGATGGTGATGATGATGATGATGATGATGATAATGATAGTGAGGAGGAGGAGGAGGAGGAGGAGGAGGAGGAGGAGGAGGAGGAGGAGGAGGAGGAAAAACATCGAGCATAGAAGTGTAGAAAAAAGAAACTCCAAGAATATGATGGTTAAAAATGATGGTAAAAAATTATATGACTAAATTAAAATCGTAGCCCAAAGCAATGGAAGGAAGGAAGGAAGGAATACAAAGGAATACAAAGGAAGAACAGACAGCAACAGCCTTAATAGTCCAAACGAGGCTGCCTGTGTGACTACTTTCTACCACTATAGTGTCTACGTGTTGGAGGTCAAAGCATAGCACAGTTGAAGGAGAGAGGAGGAGGAGGAAGGGAAGGAGAAATAAAACAAAGCAAATAAAGAGGAGGAAAGGGAGGCGATAAACGAAAAAAACGAGAAAAGGAAAGAACGAAGCAAAAGGATAATGAGAGGAAGGAAGGAAGGAAGGAAGGAAGAGAGGGGGGAAGGAAGGAGGGGCTGCCAAGGTAGGTCTGAACATCTGCTGCCGATGGGAGAGACATGAGTCGATCAATCACTTTGTCTTGTGCTGCAACATTCATTATCTCTCTCTCTCTCTCTCTCTCTCTCTCTCTCTCTCTCTCTCTCTCTCTCTCTCTCTCTCTCTCTCTCTCTCTCTCTCTCTCTCTCTCTCTCTCTCTCTCTCTCTCTCTCTCTCTCTCTCTCTCTCTCTCCGTCTTGTAACTGTACGGTGTGAAGGGCATTCCAAGGGCCCTTATTAAAAGAGTTGACTTACTAAGGCTCGCAGGTCTTCACTAAGGGCACTGGGACTTTGCTAAGGGCATGAGTAGGGCATAGTAGTAGTAGCAGGAGTAGTAGTAGTAGTAGTAGTAGTAGTAGTAGTAGTAGTAGTAGTAGTAATAGTAGTAGTAGTGGTAGTAGTAGTAGTAGTAGTAGTAGTAGTAGTAGTGGTGGTAGTAGTGGTAGTAGTAGTAGTACTAGTGGTGGTGGTGGTGGTGGTGGTGGTGGTGGTAATAGTAGTAGTAGTGTAGTGATGATGGTGGTGGTGGTGGTATACTTTTATTAGGTGGTACTACTAGAGAGAGAACATTGCTGAAATACACAAGACACTTAAGGGGAACATAATAACTTACATAAGAACAGTGCTGAAACTGGCAGACACTTGCTAAAGGGGTAGAACATATAAACTACTTGTGACATCAGCGGAACTTTTTTCATTAACCCCTTGAGGCCCTGAACGTAATTTCCATTGTAATTTGGGTACCATTAGACGATTTTAATGCATATAAGCAATATTTTATAGATAGGACCTGTTTAGTATCCCTGTCCACTAGCTAATTTGGTCTATTTAGTGATTTTTCGTAATTTCGTGGCTGATAACTGACGATTTTATTTATATAGCAAAGGAAAGATGTGGGCCTTTTGAAGGGTTAAGGGGAGGGTGGATGGGGAAGTATAAAAATATGATTTTAGAGGATTTAAAAAAGGTACGTGTTCAAAAAATTTTTTACCATGTCAAAAAAGTTCAAAAAAAAAAAAAGAGAAAAAAATTTGGGCGGAATTAATTTGAAATGTGTTAGTTGGAAGAGGTTTTCAGCAAGCCAAATTTGGGGGGGTTTTTTTTAATGTTCAACCAAATAAATTTTTAAAAACCAAACCCCAAACCCTTAACCAAACCCCAAACTACTTACTTTTTCCCAGGACGTATACACAACTAAGCTTTAAAAAAAATTTGTTTACCCTTTTCCCCTTTCCAAGCCTTGTTTTAAATTGGAAATAGGTTCTGGAAATAATTTCGCAGTTTTTCGAACCTATTTCACGAACCAAATTTTTTAAAAAGGGCTAAAAAGAATTTGCTATAACCCAATATTCTATAGAATGACCTGTTTAGTATTTTTTTTCATAGCAAATTTTGGTATTTTAAAGTTTTTTTCGAAAATTTCTTGGCTGAAAAAACTGACGGGGTTAGTACCCAAAGGAAAAATGTGAGTGGACTGATTTTAAGAAATTCGGGGGGATTTTTTTTTTTTATAAGATCGGGTTTTTCCCCTAAGGACATTGCGGGGGGGTGTCTTGTGTGTGTGTGTGGTGTGTGTGTTGTGTGTGTGTTGTGTGTGTGTGGTGTTTTGTGTGTGTGGTTGGTGTGTGTGTGTTGGGGTGTGTGGGGTGTGTTTGTGTGTGTGTTTTCCTTTTTTTGGTGTATTTTTGTGTGGGTGTGTGTGGGGTGTGGGGTGTGGTGTGTGTTCGCTTTGGGGGTTGTGGGGGTTTTGTGTTTTGTGTCTGTTGGGTGTGTGTGTGTGTTTGTGTGTGGGGTGTTTTGGAGTCAGAGGTCCCCCGGAAAAGGGGGAAAGGGTTTAATGAGGGTACCGGTGGCTTTCATTAGAAATGGAGGGGAAAAGTACGTCATTTTCCTGTAACAATGTTTTAAATTTTTCCGATGACTGAATGATGTCTTTAAAATTTTCCCCCGAGGGACACTTGTTCGTCCAGGTGGATTACAGAGTGTTTCCGTTGTAAAACAGGCGGATATACGGGGAGGGGGGAGGGGGGAGGAGGGAGGAAGGGGGAGTGTTCGAAGACAGGGGTGGGGGAGGGGGGGGGGGGGATTGTTATACACACAGGTTTTGGGGAATGAAAAAGCCGCTATTAGCCCATGAGCCAAGCCCCCAAATTTTTTGGGAATATCGGTACCCCCCGGGGGTGACTAATTCTTTTGGGGTTTTTTTTTGGGGCTTGCTACATGCCCTTTTATTTTATTTTTTTGAATGTAGCCCTTGCCCCCACGGTGGGCTTAATGGTGTTATCACTTCTTGAATAGACACCCCCCTACCAAAAAATTCAAAAAAATTTTTAAAAAAATTTCCCAAATTTTTGGGGACAGGAATCCCTAAAGTCATTTAAAAGGAAATAGTAATTGCACATTTTACAAGTCCGTAAATCCACACAAAGCATGCCATGGGCTTTTATTTACTTTTAGGGCCCAAATTAAATCCCCCTAAATATAAATCTACGTCAGACTGGGAAATCTGACGGTTTGCTACCGGCCCCTTCTTCAATAGCCTTGTTCTGGCAGTCGAAAAACCTGCCCCATGTCCGACATTTCAGGCCATTGCTAAAGGCAAGTGAAATTGGGGATTTTCGAATGACCGCACCCCCCACTTGCGGGACAGTAGCTGCAAAACAGAAATTCTGGGTGGGGGACCCTTTCGCATCCAGTTGAACAAGTTGCCGTCCTCATCTGTCTTTCCTAGCCCCCAGTCTTTTGGGTTCGAAAACAAATGGTTTTGGCCCTTGCAAAATTTCTCCCCCAGATCGCAGCGGGTTTAGTTTGCACGTATGAATGCATGAAAGGCAGTCCCACAAGGGGGGAGTTGACTTGATCCACCCTCCACCTCGCACAGAACAGCCCCATACCGAAGCTTTTTCACCCAGTTGTGGGGTAGATGGCAGGTACAGTGGCAGGTGATTTCCTGAAACTTCTCAAAGGGGTTTTAGGAGCACTTCCCCTGAGCGCCCCAAATTTGTGGAAAAACACCTGGTATGTCTTGGGCCAAACTTTACCTGCCCTTTAGTTTTTCGTTTATCTTCCCCCCGGCCCGCGAATGCACTGACGGTATCACAGCCTGTAAAAAAGGGATGCATTTCCAACAATGAATCAAACCGCGCCCCCCAGGGACGGCTCCCGTGTGGTGATATCCAGGAATCTTGTCCCGGGTTTTTCGTCCCGCATTCTTTGGAAAAAAGGGGGGATGGGATTTTTGTGGCACATGCCCAGACACAGGACCCTGACGTCTGTATCCTCTGCGTGATGAGACAAAACTTGTACCCCGATTCGCTGCAGAAGTGCATGGAGAAGGAGGGGTGGGTCGCTTCTTCTTGACTTTACTTAAGTCAGGAGGGCCCCTTCCCAAATGCTCTTTTGGGGGATCTTGAAACAGAGCTGCTCACATGTGGGAAAACAGCTCCTTGCCCTCGAGCTTTTCCCTGTGCTGTGGTTTTTCCAATTTTTCTACCGGAACTTGAGAGGGCCCTTTCCCTTTTTGGAGGAAAATACCGAGTAAAATTTCTCCCCTGCTGGGTGTTTTTGGGCCCCGGTTTTAAAAGTTCTTGAAATGGGGTCCCTGTGGGCCCGCCAAATTTTTGGTTTGGGCCCTTTTTGCATCTTTTATGGATGTCCCCCTTGTAGACGTCCCAAAAAAAACATCAAGCGCCTGGGTTTGCACCCCCCATGGACAAAGGACCCCCCCCCCCCTTTCTGTGCCTGAAGCTGTGGGAAAAAATGTTGTCGTTTCCCTTTAGGTTTTTGGACCCGGTCATCCCCATCAATTATGGTAAACAGAGGGGTCGGGGGTCACCTCTGCAGGAGAAAAAAATTTTCCCCCAAAATCCCTTTCTAGGCAGCCTTGTTTGGGCTTGCGGGGGGGGGGGAGGGACCCAAACACCCCGGGGAAGTGCCCATGGCAAAGGCCCCAGGGGAGAGCCAAGACATCACCCTTTTGAGGCTTTCTGTTCTTTTAGCAACAAGGATCATTTTGGCCCCAAAAAGGTTCCTGTCAGCCCTTAAAATAGCCTCCTTGCATGGCCTTGTGAGCGTGGCTTCCCTTTGATGTTAGTGAAAAGTTCCAGTTTCGTCTTCCCCATCGTGTCATGAAACTGTATAGTTGGCGTATCGGTTTTTCCAGGCGCTCTTTTTGAAGGCTTTATATGGATCCTCTCCTATTCTGTAGGCCCCTAGAAGGTTTTTTTGGCAACCCTTTTGGTGGTGCTGTAGTCGCCCGTTTGAAAAACTGGACAAGATTCCTTGCCTGCGTTGAAGGGGTTCAAAACCCGTGGTCTCCATTCAGTTTTCCCTAAAGATTGGACATGGCCTTTATCTCTTTTAATCCTGGGCATCTGTAGGTCGGGTGGAGGGAAATCATAACTTTTGGCCCACTTTCCTGGCCCTGAGCTGCCCCAGTATTAAAAATTTTCCCCAAAAAAATCACAAAAAACACCAAATATGAAATAAACCCCCAAATAGGGGAACCTTTAAAAAATACATCGGGGAAAAACTCTTTTTAGAGAATCAAAATTTTGTCAAAAGTGTTAGAATATATTTTTCAATTTTTCCCAATTTTAGGGGTTTTTCCAGATTTATGGGAAAATACCCCAAAATTTTTTTTTTTTTTAGGGGTTTAAAAACCCCCAAAAAAAATTGAAAAAACCTGGGGAAAAACTTTGGTAGAGAAACAAAAATTTTAAAGGTGTTTCCCAAAATTTCGCAACGGGTGTGTGATTGAATTTTTTTAAAAAAAATGAGGGAAAAAACCCGGGGTCACGCTGAAAATCTTTTTTTATGGGTAGCACCCCCCTTGCACAAAAAAAAGACTAAGCTACCCTTTCGGGGAAGGAACATACTTAATTTTTTACAGGGCCCCTTAAACATTTTAAATACCAATTTCGTGTTTAGTCACCCCATATGGGGTACCCAAAATCTGGCCTGGCTCATGGACTATATTTCACGGGGGGGGAAATTTTCTTTTAGTAAAACCCGACTTTTGGGTTTAGCGGGGTGGTCGCGGGTCTGTTTTCCCCTTTAGCACCCCAGGCACTACTCGGAAGCTATTTTTTGCCCCCAACATAATCTTTGCCCCAAAAACATTTTGCTCATCGAATCAAGTGATGAATTTTTTAAAAAAAAAAAGCGCTATTATTTTTTATTGTTTAAAAGTATTTGTTTTCCCAAAAATCTTTATAATTTAAATAATGTGAAAACAAGAAAATTTAAAAAATAATATCCTTTTCCTAAATTAATTAACAAAAATTTTAATCCCTTTAACTATACGAAACCCTGAAAAAAGGGGTTTTTTTACAAAAACCTTTTTTATTCCCCCGGGCCCGGTGCAGGACAAGTGCCGCCTCGTTGTGTTGTGGCCGGGGGGGGCAGGTGGTCACGCCAGGCAGGCGGTGCGCTGTTAAAGGTGCAGCGAGGCGTCGGCCCCAGTGCCCGGGGACAAACCCCCCCAAAAACCCCTTTGTTATTGTTTTGGACTAGATTTTGCTCAACGAAACCAGACCTAATCTGGTCAGGATCTAGTCCAAAACAATGACAAAGCGGTGTGTAGGGGGTGTTGTAAGCCCCGGCACTGTGCCGACGCCTCGCTGCGCCTGTAGACAGCGCACCGCCCTGCCTGGCGCCGTGACTAGGGTATCTCTATAAAGAGGGTAACGCCATTCATAGGCCCTATGTTAAACGCTACTGGGCGCCATTATGGTGCCAAGGCCTCTTCGTTCACCCAAGACCCGGGGAAGTTCTCAAGGCATGACCCCGCAGTATATCATGTTATACATGTATAAAGGATAGACTGTTATCTTCGGAAATGCTTGTTCTATAAGATTATCACATAAAACATAGTAAAACACATTAAATAAAGGTCATTCTGAGACTCTGAAGAAATATGATGAACTTAACATTCACTTAAAACTCGTCGTCATGTATAACTTTGTGGGACAGCTTATAAAATGGCAGATATCAATAGAAGCAGAATTAAATTAGCTTTCCATTGATAGATTTCGTTTTCTGATACATACAGTAAAACCATGCATAAAGTAGCGTTAACTACATAAATTACCGTGGCGGCCCCGCTGTCTCTCTCATCTTTCTCTCTTTCTCTCTCTCTCTCTCTCACTCTCTCTCTCTCTCCGTGAAAGAGAGAGAGAGAGAGAGAGAGAGAGAGAGAGAGAGAGAGATATGCGGAGAGAGAAGGAGAGAGAGAGAGAGAGAGAGAGGAGAGAGACGAGAGAGAGAGAGAGAGGAGTAACCAAAAAAAAAATATATATATATATATATATATATATATATATATATATAATATATATAATATATAATATATATATATATTATTCATATATATATAAGTATATATATATATATATAAAATAGAAAAAATATTTTGGTAACTCTCTCTCTTTCTCATCCTCTTTCACTCATATCTCTCTCTCTCTTTTACGGAGAGAGAGAGAGGAAAAAGGAGAGAAGAGAGAGAGAGAGAGAGAGATGAGATAGAGAGGAGAGAGAGAGAGAGAGAGAGAGAGAGAGAGAGGACAGCGGGGCCGCCACGGTAATTTATGTAGTTAACGCTACTTTATGCATGGTTCTACTGTATGTATCAGAAAACGAAATCTATCAATGGAAAGCTAATTTAATTCTGCTTCTATTGATATCTGCCATTTTATAAGCTGTCCCACAAAGTTATACATGACGACGAGTTTTAAGTGAATGTTAAGTTCATCATATTTCTTCAGAGTCTCAGAATGACCTTTATTTAATGTGTTTTACTATGTTTTATGTGATAATCTTATAGAACAAGCATTTCCGAAGATAACAGTCTATCCTTTATACATGTATAACATGATATACTGCGGGGTCATGCCTTGAGAACTTCCCCGGGTCTTGGGTGAACGAAGAGGCCTTGGCACCAAGATGGCGCCCACAAATCGAGTTGTCGCTACTCTATATATTAAGGTACTCTAGCCGTGACCACACTGCTGCCGCCACATCACCGTGTGATTATTTCCAGGAGCAGTTGAACGAAAGTTGCTCACTGAGCAAAATCGTCTCCGTGTAATAGCGGCTTAAAAGGAAAGAGTGATGCAATCTACAGTAAATTTTGGAAAAAATTATAATTGCTTAGTGGTGAATACTGTCTATGTAAAACTGAACTCAAAAATCAAACAAGCAGTAGTTATTTGCCAGACCTCAATATTTTTGTCCCTGCATCTCACAGGCCTGGCCAAGGGCAAGAAGAAAAAAAAGTAACAAAAAGCCCGCTCGCTGACAATCCCTAAAAAGCAGACAGCAAGAGATTGTATAAAATTAAACATCTTTATCTACAATACATAACAAAAAAGTATGCTTCCAGGGGTATACATTTCTAATTGTCCATAAAATACTTCCTCACCAAGCTCAAAAAGCCACCAGTGTGGGTGAAAATATCTTATTCCCGATGTATATTATATATCATATTATCTATATTTCGATTATTTTCGGTCTACCAAAGCTGTAATGAAGGAATGAGAACGAAGGGGAAACATTTATAATTGACTATAAGACACTCCCTAACTCAAACTGAACCCTAAAAGACAAAGAGGCATCAGGGTGGGTAAAAATCTTCCACTACTGATGCATAAACCAATGTTATTCCCGGTCCACCAAGGCTGTAGTGAAGGTATGAGTGCTTGGGCTGACCCTCCCTCCTGAGTACCTTAACTCAGGGGTTCCCGAAGTGGTCAATATTGATCCCCAGGGGAGGGACGATGAGACCTTCGATAAATGGGGGTCGATAAATGCCTTGGGGGTCAATAGGGACTCAATAAAATGCCTTGGAGTTTAATAGGGAGTCGATAAAATACCTTGGGGTCTAAAGGTTGTCGATAAATGCTTATAGGTGGTCTAAAGGGGGTTGATAAATGCTTATAGGTGGTCTAAAGGGGGTTGATAAATGCTTATAGGTGGTCTAAAGGGGGTTGATAAATGCTTATAGGTGGTCTAAAGGGGGTTGATAAATGCTTATAGGGGGTCTAAAGGGGGTGATAATGCTTATAGGTGGTCTAAAGGGGTTGATAAATGCTATAGGTGGTCTAAAGGGGGTTGATAAATGCTTATAGGTGGTCTAAAGGGGGTTGATAAATGCTTATAGGTGGTCTAAAGGGGGTCGATAAATGCTTATAGGTGGTCTAAAGGGGGTCGATAAATGCTTATAGGTGGTCTAAAGGGGGTTGATAAATGCTTATAGGGGGTCTAAAGGGGGTTGATAAATGCCCTTTTAGGTGGTCTAAAGGGGGTTGATAAATGCTTATAGGTGGTCTAAAGGGGGTTGATAATGCTTATAGGTGGTCTAAAGGGGGTCGATAAATGCTTATAGGGGGTCTAAAGGGGGTCGATAAATGCTTATAGGTGGTCTAAAGGGGGTTGATAAATGCTTATAGGTGTCTAAAGGGGGTCGATAAATGTTTATAGGTGGTCTAAAGGGGGTTGATAAATGCTTATAGGTGGTCTAAAGGGGGTTGATAATGCTTATAGGTGGTCTAAAGGGGTTGATAAATGCTTATAGGGGTCTAAAGGGGTTGATAAATGCTTATAGGTGGTCTAAAGGGGGTTGATAAATGCTTATAGGTGGTCTAAAGGGGGTTGTAAATCTTATAGTGGTCTAAGGGGTCGATAAATGTTTATAGGTGGTCTAAAGGGGGTGATAAATGCTTATAGGTGGCTAAAGGGGGTCGATAAATGCTTATAGGTGGTCTAAAGGGGGTCGATAAATGTTATAGTGTCTAAAGGGGGTCGATAAATGCTTATAGGTGGTCTAAGGGGTCGATAAATGCTTATAGGTGGTCTAAAGGGGTCGATAAATGTTATAGGTGGTCTAAAGGGGGGTTTGGGAATTTCGATAAATGTTATAGGTGGTCTAAAGGGGGTCGATAAATGTTTATGGTGGTCTAAGGGGTCGATAAATGTTTATAGGTGGTCTAAAGGGGGTCGATAAATGCTTTATTTAAGGGGGTCGAAATTTATAGGTGGTTTTGATAAATGCTTATAGGTGGTCTAAAGGGGGTCGATAAATGCTTATAGGTGGTCTAAAGGGGGTCGATAAATGCTTATAGGGGGTCTAAAGGGGTCGATAATGCTTTAGGTGGTCTAAAGGGGTTGATAAATGCTTATAGGTGGTCTAAAGGGGGTCGATAAATGCTTATAGGTGGTCTAAAGGGGGTCGATAAATGCTTATAGATGGTCTAAAGGGGGTCGATAAATGCTTATAGGTGGTCTAAAGGGGGTCGATAAATGCTTATAGGTGGTCTAAAGGGGGTCGATAAATGCTTATAGGTGGTCTAAAGGGGGTCGATAAATGCTTATAGGTGGTCTAAAGGGGGTCGATAAATGCCTAGGAAGTCAATAAGGGATCGATAAATGCCTTGGGGCTTGGAGGTAAAATATGGATGGTCAATAAATGCCTAGGTGGTCAAAAAGGAAGTTGATGAATTACGCAAAGTGGACTGGAGGACGGAGGTTGATCAAACATTTGGCGTTGGTAGCTGACATAACTGCACCTGTGATATTTTTATATTATTACTACTACTGATAATAATAGGAGTAGTAATAGTAGTACTGGCTAACATGCTTGACTATCAGAGCAAAAGGCTTCAGCCTCAACAAACAAGAATTCGTAGATGCCGTTGCTCTGAGGTATGGCTGGCCAGCGGAGGGAATTCCCAAAACCTGTGTATGTGGAGCTCCAAACAACGTCAACCACACCATGACATGTAAAAGGGGGGGATTCGTGCGCATCAGACACGATGAGGTGAGGGATGTGACGGCCAGTATGCTCAGGGAGGTGTGCCGCGACGTCTCCACTGAACCAACTCTTCTCCCCATGGATGGCGAACAATTGCAGTACAGGACGGCCAACACCGCCAACGAGGCCCGAGTGGACGTAAGTGCTCGTGGATTCTGGACCAGAGGACAGAGAGCCTTCATGGACATCAGAATCTTCGATCCGATGGCCGCCTGCCACCGGGGGATCTCGCTGGAAGCTGCCCACCAAAGGAATGAGCAGGAGAAAATCAGGGCGTATGGAGATACGATTCAAAATGTTGAATCATGGCAACTTCACACCCCTGGTCTTCACTACGTCCGGCGGGATGGGCCCCAAGGCCAAGTGCTTTTATTCAAGACTAGCAGATGTAATGGCAGAAAAGAAGCACCAGCCAAGGAGCCACGTTGTCGCCTGGATGAGGTGCCGTCTCTCCTTCTCCCTGCTCAGGTCTGCCCTCCTATGTCTCAAGGGTACTAGATATTCCGCCCCCACAACCATCGATAAAGCTGGCCTGGACAACCAGGCCACTGTAGTGGCGAGCGGCATATTAGTGTAGATAGTGTAGAGAGGTAAATAAGAATTGAAATTAAGTAATTAATAGACAAGTAGTAGTAGTATGGTTGGATGCCACAGTCAGTAGCGACCGGAGTTGGGGCTACTGACCTTCAATTCGTGGAGCCCGCGTATATTTCATAAATAAACATGGGGTGGAGGTATCATTTAGTTGTAGTAGTAGTAGTAGTAGTAGTAGTAGTAGTAGTAGTAGTAGTAGTAGTAGTAGTAGTGTAGTAGTAGTAGTAGTAGTAGTAGTAGTAGTAGTAGTAGTAGTAGTAGTAGTAGTAGTAGTAGTAGTAGTAGTAGTAGTAGTAGTAGTAGTAGTAGTAATATGATTGTCAATAGCCATTAGCGGGGTGGGGCCAGTGGACTTTTGTGAAAGACATAACTTGCCTTTTCACCACAAACCACACAGTTCCAAAAGGATGGGAGTCTTTTTAAGAAGATAGAAGCAGTACTGGCTTTATTCCCTTCTTTTTTTATTAATGTAATTGTATTACATGCTACGGGGGTCACTAATCGAATAGGGATTTCCTGAAGGGGTCGATGAGCCGGAAAGTTTGGAGACCCCCTTGCTTGAACGCTGTAACGAAGGCAAAGAGTGACTGTCTGGCCTCTTGTATTCTTATTAAGTGTGAATTATTTTTCTATACCCTAAATTGTGTATTATTATTTTTTTTTAGATCTTCATTTGATACAGTGACGTCCTTTTATCTGCTGTTGTGATTGGCTGGTTGGGTTATGACGTATGTGTGATGGTGATCGCTCATGGCTGGATCACTTCAGGGAATACAGTTTGGCCTTTCTTCATTGCCTTCACGCGTCACCACTCTTCCGGCGGTGAAAAAAACCCCAACAAAAACCCCGCTTAATGAGACACATGTTGGAATATAATGACGTAGATTTATAATACGATGAAGAACTTACTTCATCAGACTTCAGAACTTAAGGTGTGTTTTCCATTATAAACAACCCTAAATAGTCATCAACTATACTCATATATTCTTAAAAATCATAAAAATAACACATTATATAATATTTTTGCATCTCATAAATACAAGTTCTCTATTTACCATTTCATTGATAAATTCTACTTTTATCTACTTCATATCTTCTTAATAATCATAAAATCACACATTATATAATTTTACTGCACCTATTAACCCCTTCACACCCAGATCTTTCCTTTGCTATAAAAAATTGTATGTTGTCGTCTTGTCGAGCCATAAAATTACGAAAAGTAACTGAATATACCAAGTTAGTTAGTGGACAAGGATACTAAACAGGTGATATCTATAAAATATTGTTTATAATCACTAAACATTGTCTAATAGCAGCCAAATTACTCTGGAAATTACGTTCTGGGTCTCAAGGGGTTAAGTCCTTTTTTATCACTTCAATATCACGAGTACAAATGTTCAAGGTGACTGTCAAACCCGATCACACAAACATGTCCGATCTTGTCTTCGCACGATTTCACTTGGTTCCCTATTATCCTTATTCTATTCAAGCAAAAACCGTATGTTCCACTTCCCCGATTTAAGTATTACGTCTTCTGAAAACTATTTGCGATTATTTCCTATTCATGATTGATATTTATTTTCTTTTGTTCTTATTCTATATTTTTTTAAATGTCCTGGCTTACATAAGAACATAAGCAAATAAGGAAGCTACAAGAGGCCGTGAGACCTATACGAGGTAGTTTCTGTACCGATTTAAGTATCACTCCTTCAGAAAACCATATACAGTGAGTGTGTAGACAAATACTTAACAACAGACTAGCGAACGTTACCTGAATTTTATCATATCACGCGTGTTTCTCTAAGACCTTTTATAGCCTTTTTATAAGTGTTATCCGCAAATATGACTCAGGATATATATTTATGCTGTAGCTTATTAACCACTACTACCACCACTATTACAACTACTATTACTACCACCACCACTATTACAACTACTACTACTACCACCACCACTACTACAACAACTACTACTACTACTAACTACCACCACCACCACCACAATCACTACTGCCACTACTACTACTACTACTACTACTACTACTACTACTACTACTACTACTACTACTACTACTACTAGGGTTTACTAATAGGGTAGTAGAAGAGTGAAACAAACTGAGCAAGCCTGTGGTGAGTGCAAAGACAGTAGATATCTTTAAGAAAAGGTTAGACATATTTATGGTTAAAGACAACAGATGGTAGGTGTTAGGAGCACAGGAGCTGCCTGGAGGAGGTCACCCAGCCTCTTGTAGCCTTCTTATGGTCTTATGTTCGTATGTAAGGCAGGTAAGATAGAGGGAGGTATAGGTAAGGTAAGGTAAGGTAAGGGTAGGTAAGGTAAGGGAGGGAGGGAAGGTGTAGTCTTACCTATAGAAGGGAAGGAGTCTGGTGACATCCTTGAGTTGTTGTAACTTGGTGATACGTGATGCCTAGAGGGGAGAGAAGAGAGAGAGAGAGAGAGAGAGAGAGAGAGAGAGAGAGAGAGAGAGAGAGAGAGAGAGAGAGAGAGAGAGAGAGAGAGAGAGAGAGAGAGAGAGAGAGAGAGAGAGAGAGAGAGAGAGAGAGAGAGAGAGAGAGAGAGAGAGAGAGTGTGTTTTGGTGGTGTTAGTTTTCCTCCTTTCGAAAGACGATAGTACTTCGGGGGGGGGGGGGGGGGGGGGCAGAAGAAGAAAAAGAAAAAGAAAAAGAAACAGAAAAAGAAAGAGAAAGAGAAAGAGAGAAAGAGAAAGAGAAAGAGAAAGAGAAAGAGAAAGAGAAAGAGAAAGAGAAAGAGAAAGAGAAAGAGAAAGAGAAAGAGAAGGAGAAAGAGAAAGAGAAAGAGAAAGAGAAAGAGAAGGAGAAAGAGAAAGAGAAAGAGAAAGAGAAAGAGAAAGAGAAAGAGAAGGAGAAGGAGAAGAAGAAGAAGAAGAAGAAGAAGAAGAAGAAGAAGAAGAAGAAGAAAGCATAATAAGAAAACTGAAAAATTGGAGGAGGAGAAAATCAAGAGAAAAAACCTATCTATTTTCAACACTATCAATTGACAGCCGATGAGAAAGATAGGAATTTAGCTTAGCATTCATCTTATTACTGTTATATACATTCCAACTTTTACACACTGACTTGTATACATTTTATACATCTCGTTACTTTATACATGGCCTAAATCATGCAAAGGAAAACTACTGTAAATGTTCCCAAAGCTATTTATAAAGAAAAAATATTAAGTTTTCCTCGATTATAAAACATTTATCTTAAACCTCTTATTCTTGGCGACGCTTGATCAGTCCACTGTGAAATTGCCAACCACGTTAACCCCTTGAGGCCCAGAACGTAATTTTCATTGTAATTTGAGTACCATAACACGATTTTTAGTGTATATAAGCAATATTTTATAGCTATGACCTGTTTAGTATCCTTGTCCACTAACTCATTTGGTATATTCAGTTGTATTTCGTAATTTTATGGCTAACAACAGACGATTTTATATAGCAAAGGAAAGATCTGGGCGTGAAGGGGTTAATGTTGTCAAATCCTCCAATAATCTTACAGACACCTACTAAGTCATCTCTCAGTCTTCGTTGGGTTAAGTTTAACTAATAATTCAGTTCATTGAGTCTTTCCTCATAAATTTGTCTTGCCATCTAGGAATTATTTTTATTATTTAACATGTTTCATGTTGTTTTAATTATTACCTCCGCCAACGAAGTTGGAGGGAGGTTATGTTTTCACCCCGATCTGTTTGTTTGTTTGTTTGTTTGTTTGTTTGTTTGTTTGTGTACAGGATTTCTCGAAAAGTTACCAATAGATTTGGACCAACCTCGGTATACCAAGTCTATTTGGTATAAGGAAGAACTGATTTAATTTTGGATGAAATCTATTGACAACTGTTGCCATGGCAACCAATTGATGAAATATTCGGGCGGAGGTATGCGCTGTACTGAGTGTACGCCCCCTAGTTATTTCTGTTTTTACGTCGGTTTATCTATATACTTTTAACAATAAAGGCAATAAAACTGTATGCAGGAGGAGGAGGAGGAGAAGGAGGAGGAGGAGGAGGAGGAGGAGGAGGAGGAGGAGGAGGAGGAGGAGGAGGAGGAGAGGAGGGAGGAGGAGGAGGAGGAGGGAGAGGAAGAGAAGGAGGAGGAGAGGAAGGAAGAGAAGGAGGAGGAGGAGAGAGGAGGAGGAGGAGGAGGAGGAGGAGGAGGAGGATTATAGGAGGAGGAGAAGGAAAAAGAAGGAAAGAGAAAAGGATAACTAGGGGGGGGGCACTCAGTACAGCGCATACCTCCGCCCGAATATTCATCAAATATACGTATATATAATATGCATATATATATATATATATATATATATATATATATATATATATATATAAGTATATATATATATATATATATAATATATAGATATATATGCACTCAGTATGAGCGCATACCTCCGGCCGAATATTTCATCAATTGGTTGCCATGGCAGCAGTTGTCAATAGATTTCATCCAAATTTAAATAAGTTCTTCCTTATACCAAATAGACTTGGTAGACCGAGTTTGGTCCAAATCTATTCGTAACTTTTCGAGAAATCCTGTACACTAACAGACAGACAGACAGACAGACAGACAGACAGACAGATCGGGGTGAAAACATAACCCCTCCAACTTCGTTGGCGGAGGTAATTACAACGAAAGGAGAAGAGATACCGGCCAATAACAAGAGAAATAGAAGATAACAAAAATAAGGATGGTGTAGAAGGAGAAGGAGGAGGAAAA
>JACEEZ010004022.1:118397-140897 GCA_016584305.1 Chionoecetes opilio | reverse complement strand
AAGAGAAGGAAAAGAGAAGAGAAAGAAAGAGAGAGAGAAAAGAAAGAAAGAAGAAAACAGTACCAAGGGAGGGAGAAGAATGACAAGGAAAAAAAAGCAAAAAACACAGAAGAAAAGAAGCAAGAAAAAACCACAGAAAAAAAGAAGAAAAAACCCAGCAAAAAACCCAGAACGAAAGATGAAGCATAGCAAAAAACCCAGCAAAAAAACCCAGAACGAAAGATGAAGCATAGCAAAAAACCCAGAACGAAAGATGAAGCATAGCAAAAAACCCAGAACGAAAGATGAAGCATAGCAAAAAACCCAGCAAAAAACCTATGAAGCAAAATTAAAACCCAGCGAATAAAATGCAGATCAGAATGAAAGAGAAATCTGATATACTGTATACGAAAATTCCCTTTAAGTAAGAGGCGGAGCAATGACATTATATAGCTTACACAACTTACCGATGCCCCACCTACCCTTACCTTGCCCCCTCCCCCCTGTCCCCCCCTGTCCCCCCTAACACACCCTCCCCCCACGCCCCACTACACCACGGCCCACCTTACCACGCCCCACCTCTACCACGGCCCACCTGTCTCCCCACGCCCCACCTACACCACGGCCCACCTGTCTCCCCCACAACCCACCTCTACCCACGGCCCACCTGTCTCCCCCACAACCCACCTTACCCCACGGCCCACCTGTCTCCCCCACAACCCACCTCTACCCACGGCCCACCTGTCTCCCCCACAACCCACCTCTACCCACGGCCCACCTGTCTCCCCCACAACCCACCTACACCCACGGCCCACCTGTCTCCCCCACACCCCACCTACACCCACGGACCCACCTGTCTCCCCCACAACCCACCTCACCCACGGCCCACCTGTCTCCCCCACAACCCACCTACACCCACGGCCCACCTGTCTCCCCACAACCCACCTCTACCCACGGCCCACCTGTCTCCCCCACAACCCACCTCTACCCACGGCCCACCTGTCTCCCCCCAAACCCACCTCTACCCACGGCCCACCTGTCTCACCCACAACCCACTTACCCACGGCCCACCTGTCTCCCCCACAACCCACCTACACCCACGGCCCACCTGTCTCCCCCACAACCCACCTACACCCACGGCCCACCTGTCTCCCCCACAACCCACCTCTACCCACGGCCCACCTGTCTCCCCCACAACCCACCTTACCCACGGCCCACCTGTCTCCCCCACAACCCACCTCACCCACGGCCCACCTGTCTCCCCCACAACCCACCTACACTCACGGCCCACCTGTCTCCCCCACAACCCACCTCTACCCACGGCCCACCTGTCTCCCCCACAACCCACCTCACCCACGGCCCACCTGTCTCCCCACAACCCACCTCTACCCACGGCCCACCTGTCTCCCAACAACCCACCTCTACCCACGGCCCACCTGTCTCCCCCACAACCCACCTACACCCACGGCCCACCTGTCTCCCCGACAACCACTCGTACCCACGGCCACCTGTCTCCCCACAGCCACTCTTACCAGGCCACTGTTCCCACAACCCACCTCTACCCACGGCAACCGTCTCCCAAACCACCTCTTACACGCCACTGTCCCACAACCAACTAACACCCACGCCACTGTCTCCCACCAAAACCACTTACATGGCACCTGTATCCCACAGCCCACTCTACCACGTCCCACTTCTCCACAACCCACTAACCACGGCACTGTCTCCCAAAACCACTACACCCACGGCCACCTGTTCCCTCAACCCACCTCTATCACGGCCTCACTGCTCCCCACAACCACCTCTATCCCACGGCCCACTGTCTCCCACAACCAACTAACACCACGGCCAATGTCTCCCACAAACACCTACACCACGGTCCACCCGTTCCATACAGCCCACCTCTACCACAGCACACGTGCATTTCTTTAAGCCGACCATTCGCGCAGCTACTGCTGGAGAAATCGAGAGGCAAGAATCCCACTCATCGTTCCAGGTCGGGTTCAAGCTACGTAAGAGAAACACCATAAAAGTCCTTCTATCTAATGTGAATTCAGTAAAATCTGAGGGAACATAAATACGGTCATGATCATTGTTTCAGATTTGAAGGTAAAGCTAGGAATCTTCAAAAAATCACCCACTGACATCGTTCATTCCAGTCTTTCAGCTTACGTAAAGAGAAACACTCATAAAATCCTTCTATGCTACGATTAAAACTAAGTAAAAATCTGTAGGGAAAGTTAGAATACATTAAAATACGGTCTGGTTCTTTAATTTCTCGTATTTGACGGTACAGAAGAAAGGTAATATTTCTTTAAGAGGAGATATTAGCGGCGTGTGGCAAGGAACTCGAGAGTGGTGAACCTCTTCTCGGCGGGTCAAAGCCAAGAACCACATCAGTCTGTCTGTGTGTGTGAGGGTTCAGTGTGACACAGACGGTGGTGAGGGGAGGAGTGACGGTCAGAGCTCCTGTCTCGAGTGAGTAGCCCATCACCAACACACATTTTTTTCTCTTCGTCTCTCTCTCTCTCTCTCTCTTTTTGTACCTTTCTCTCACTCATGCACTCTCTTTTTACACCTTTCTCTTTCCCTCTCTCTGTAACTACCTTTCTCTCTCTCTCTCTCTCTCTCTCTCTCTCTCTCTCTCTCTCTCTCTCTCTCTCTCTCTCTCTCTCTTTTTGACCTTCTCTACTCATCACCTTCCTTTACACACTTCTCTTTCCCATCTGTAACTCTCCTTCATCTCTCTCTCTCTCTCTCTCTCTCCTCTCTCCTCTCTCTCCTATCTCCTCGCATCTCTCTACTCTCTCTCTACTCTCGCATCCTGTTTCTCCCTTTTCTCACTCTGACTCTTTTGTACCTGTTTTGTCCTCTCTGTACTTCTCTCTCTCTCTTCTTCTTCTCTTCCGTCTCTCGCTCTTCTCACTCCTCCTTCTCTAACTCTCTCTCTCTCTCTCTCTCTCTCTCTCTCTCTCTCTCTTACCTGCTTAGCTTAACTACACCTTGCCTTATAACACACCTATATACACACCATCTTAACACACCTTAACAACACCTCGCCTCGTGGCTGCGGGAGTCGGGATGAGGTCCTTAAGGTCGCGTCTGTCTCCATCCCCCACACGTTTACTGTTGTGTACCGCGCATCCCTGTCTCCCTTGGGTATACCTGACTGGGTTTGTGTGTGTGTGTGTGTGTGTGTGTGTGTGTGGGTGGTCTTCTTCTTCTTTCCAGGTGGGGAGCTAAACCGCGGTTTTCACCCGGTTCAAAGCCTATTTTCCGGCTGGCTCCCTCAGGGCTTGTAGGATTAGGCCCCAACTCTCTGCTCTTTTTACCCAAGCCTTTTCTAAAAAATACTTTAACCCCTTCGATGATTCTTCTATTGGTGTCCTGCTGTACCCTACTCAAACCTAAAAGAAATTCCATTATCCCATCTATGTTCCCCTCTGCCACTCTATCCCACTGATCCCCGCCTACCTCCCGTGCCACTATTGCTATAAGCCGCTCTCTTTCCTCATCATACCTTGGACACATTAATACCAGGTGGCAGGGTTATTGGGTATGTCGGGGGGGTTGTCTGCGCGCGTGTGTGTGTGTGTGTGTGTGGAGGGTCTGTGGGTGTGGGGGGGAGGGGTCTGTATCTGTGTGAGGGTGGGGTGGGGGTTCTGTGTGTGTGTGTCTATGTCTATCTGTGTGTGTGTTTGTGTCTGCTGTGTGTGTGTGTGTTTGTGTCTGCTGTGTGTGTGTGTGTGTTTGTGTCTGCTGTGTGTGTTTGTGTGTGTGTATGTGTATTTGTTGTGTGTGTGTGTCTGGGTTTTTTGTGTGTGTCTGGGTGTTGTGTTGGGGGAGGAGGTGTCTGTGTGTGTGGGAGGGGGAGGTCTATGTGTGTGTGTATGTGTGGGGGGGTGTATGTCTGTGTGTGTGTTAGTGAGAGAGAGAGAGAGAGAGAGAGAGAGAGAGAGAGATGGGTTTCTATTAGCTGTGTCTTTTATTGTTATTATTTTTTTGCTTTTTAACAAGGTATTTACAAGTTAACCGAGGATACATTCTTAAATTTGCCTTTACTCGTATGATGATAATAATAATAATAATGATAATAATAATCATTTCATTTTCACCCGAAGGCATACATAGAAAGAAAATCATACCAACATAAATACGAACAGGAGGAAATGAACTTAATATAAACATAATCCCTGGGTGTGGATCTTTGACCGTTCAAGTTACGCCAGTCTTGGAGGAACTGTTAAGTAAATAGACCCAGAGTAAACGGTAGCCAGTCAGAACGTCCACGGGTCAAAACGTCCATGGTTCAGAATGACCATAACGTCCACGTGTCATAATGTCCACAGGGTTAGTTTAGGTTAGGTTAGGTTAGGTTAGGTTAGTTTAGTTTAGTTTAGGTTAGGTTAGGTTAGTTTAGTTTAGTTTAGTTTAGTTTAGGTTAGGTTAGTTTAGTTTAGTTTAGGTTAGGTTAGGTTAGGTTAGGTTAAGTTAGATGGATATGAATGGACGTTTTCACCCGTGGACGTTATGGTAGACCCCGTGGGCGTTTTGTACAGTGGACGTTTTCACCCGTGGACCTTTCTGACCGGCAACCGAGTAAACACCAGGCAAGCTAACCAAGAAGTATTTCTAGTAAAGATTTGATAGCTATAATATGAAATAGTACTCGTTATAATGTCGTGTTGAGGAAAGCAAAAGTTGAAGAGGACCTATGAAGTAATACTAAGCGTCAAAGGTCACAAGAAGAAGTAGAAAAGAAGAAGTTTAGAGGTAGGAAAAGTGTTTACGGCTAGTAAGCAGGGTAGAACAAGAAATTACGTTTTCAAGCTGGAAAAGCGTAGATTTAAAAAGGAAATAGGGAGAAACTGGTTCACAAATAGGGTGGTGAATGATTGGCATGGACGCAGTAGACAGGCGGTTAGTGCGGAGTCATTAGGGAGCTTTAAAAGGAGGCTGGATAAATTCATGGATGGGGATGAAAGGTGGATGTAGGTAGTGTTAAGTAACAGGAACTACGTCGTGTAGGTCTCACGGCCTCTTGTAGCTTCCTTATGTTCTTAAGTGTAGGGTATTTCTATCTAATGCATGACAATCACAGACACGAAGTTCTTAGGGATATAAACGAAAGGGATTGAAACTCTTCGTGTATGATTTTTTTTTTTTTTTTTTTTTTTTTATATATATATATATATAATATATATAAGCATTCTTTCGTTTTTTTTTTCTTTGTCTTGTTATGTTTTTTTTTGTCGTTTTTTTAATGTTTTGGGTTTTTTCTTTTGTTTTGTTTTTCTTTGTCTAGTTTTTTTCCTTTCTTTTCGTCTGCTTGTGTTGTGTGTTTTTGTGCGTTTCTTTGTCTTGTTCTGCTTTTTTTATGTTGAGGTGTTTTCCTTTGTTTTGTTTTGCTAAGTCATCTTGTTTTGCAAATGTTGAACCTGAATTGTTCGCATCGTTTATTTGTAGTGTTGTCTATCGTGTATTGTAGTGTAAAAATCTATCTATTTATCTATCTCTTTCTTTCATTCTTTTTCTTTCTTACTCTCTTTCATTTTTCTATTTTTTTCTTTCTCTCTTACCTCCTTTCTTTCTTTTGTCATTCTCTCTCTCTCTCTCTCTCTCTCTCTCTCTCTCTCTCTCTCTCTCTCTCTCTCTCTCTCTCTCTCTCTCTCTCTCTCTCTCTCTCTCTCTCTCTCTCTCTTTTCTCTCTCTCATAACAAATATCTTCATGACTCTTCCCTTAGCCATCTCTCTACCTCCATATCTATCTATCTATGTTGGAACCCCTGTATAGAAGTCAGAAGGGGTCAAGGTCAGCAGCGTGTGGGGTCATGGGGGGCGTGAGTGAAGGTCAGCGTTACTAGGTCACCGTTGTCACGAACCACGACTTCCTGTGTGTGACTGTGGGTGTGTGTGTGTGTGTGTGTGTGTGGAATTGCTTTGGTGTTGGTGGTGAACAAGACGTGATTTTAATAGCGTGGTTGAGGCCCCAAGGCAACACCACCACCACCACCACCGCCACCGCCACCGCCACCGCCACCACCACCACCACCACCATGACTAAGGACGAGCATAACGGGGAAGAGGGTGATAAGGCGGAGCAAGAACATTTTTTTCCCTGCAACTGTTCCGTTCAAGATGATGGATGATGTGGTTACTTTAATGTAATCTTTAGCCATAGGCATCACAGAATTACTACCCATCTATACCTATGTCTGGTCTGTACTCTGGGACTGAGAGTGCTGTGAAGTGTGGGGGAGGTGTATCCAGCTTCTTTTCTGTTAATACAGGAGTGAGGCAAGGGTGCGTCCTTGCCCCATCACTTGTATGGACTGGTTATTGGGCAAAGTTGTTGATCAAAGTGAATGTGGAGCATCCCTCGGCAACACCAATATCACTGATCTTGTTTTTGCCGCTGATACAGTAATCTTTGCTGAGTCGCTGGAGGTCCTGGTGATGGCTCTCGAGGCGCTGCACGAGGAGGCAAAGCCTTTGGGACTTGAGGTCTCCTGGTTTAAGACCAAGGTCCAAGTGTTTGGAGGCTTACTAGATGAAACAGTACAGTCTGTTCATACGTGCGGCGAGGACATTGAGATCTTGGAAAGTTTTACATACCTTGGTAGCGCAGTCCATAATGACGGCGGGTCACGTCAAGAAGTCTTACGGCGGATTGGCATAGCTCACGGTGCTATGGACTCGCTCAGCAGGAGTACTTGGCGTTGTTGGTACCTGTGCAGGAGGAGCTTTCACAGCCTTAAAAGGTAACGATATTTTTACCTTACGTTCGCACCATTCACGTATCCATTTTGTCTTCACTAATACCACAAAAAAGGGTTAAATACGTATAGATAACTGAGATAAAAGTAGCATGGGTAAAAAACCACTCTGAAGTATTGGTTAAATAGCTATTTATTACGACTTTTAAGACTTTTCTCAGACTAATACGTCTAAAAACAGCAGAAAAAAAAGATTCCTTGAAAATTTTATATATAAAAAAGATAATAGATATAAATTAAAAGATAAAAGGGATGTGAATGGAAAATAATTTTCAGTATAGGTTAAAATAGGTATTAATTACGGCTTTCCAGACTGTGATACTTCTAAAATCAGCAAAAAACACTACGACTCTTATAAAGACTTGGCTTGATAACGGAAGTCATTTTGTTCTATTCCGTGCATTGGAGGAACATTTTTTAAGATTACAAAGTGGCAAGGCGATAAACTTTTTTTTTCTAACCTGAATGACGAGGCAAAATGTGTGTGTGTGTGTGTGTGCGCGTGTGACGTGTGTGTGTGTGTTTGTGTGTGTGCGCGTGTGACTGTGTGTGTGTGCGTGTGACTGCGTGTGACTGTGTGTGACTACTGACTGTGTGCGTGTATGCGAGAGAGAGAGAGAGAGAGAGAGAGAGAGAGAGAGAGAGAGAGAGAGAGTGAAAGTAAAAAAAAACTCGTGGATAATATTATGAAAGCAAAGAAATATTAAGCTATAAAACGGTTATGAAAGAATAACATAAATAAAAAAAGGATTATAGAAACATGAAAGTAAAAAAAATATGTCAAAAAGTGAAGAAAGTAACAGAAAATTATAGAGAAAATATAAAAGAAATGAAGTCGAGTAAAGAAAATAAATAACAGAAGTTTACTGAAGAAGACTGCAAGAGACTAACTAAAGGGCATGATAACTAAACTAAAAATAATAACTCACTAAAACTAAATCTAATAATAAACTAATAATAACTAAACTAAACTAATAACTAACTAAATATGAACACATACAAAAATTACGAAACGTCAAGAAACACAGAGAGAGAGAGAGAGAGAGAGAGAGAGAGAGAGAGAGAGAGAGAGAGAGAGAGAGAGAGAGAGAGAGAGAGAGAGAGAGAGAGAAGCAGTATGGAGGTGGTATATGCAGGACAGGTTATATGGAGGGCACACGAGTCAAGGTGTTTTGGCTCCTTACAGAGAGAGAGAGAGAGAGAGAGAGAGAGAGAGAGAGAGAGAGAGAGAGAGAGAGGAGAGAGAGGAAGCAGTATGGAGTGGATCAGGAAGTTTATGGGACAGAGTTGCCTAGAGAGAGAGAGAGAGAGAGAGAGAGAGAGAGAGAGAGAGGCCATGCAGGAGGAGGAAGAGAAGGAAGATGAAGAACAGGAGAAGGAGGAAGATAAAAGGTTAACAAATATGTCATCTTTCTTTGTGACATAAAAGGCATGAAGTAATCATATCAAGTCTTACATAAGAGTACTAGTGAAACCCCCTCCATTACACCTTACCTTCACCCCCCCCATTGTTACTTTCTTAAATAAACCTCAAAATACGAAAAATAAACCTCCACCAAAAAAAAAAAAACTCAAAATACCGAAAATAAACAACAACAAAAAAAAAGCTACAAAAACCAAAAATAAACCTAAAATAAACCTCCAAAAACCTATCTTCTACCCTTCCTCCCTTCCTTTCTCCCTATGCTTCCTTCCTTCCTTCTATTTAAGCCTTACCTATTGAAGAAAAAAAAAAAATTGTCATAAAACTCTTCTTTTTAATATTTATTTCCCTCCTTTGTGTGTGGGGTTTTTTTTTATTTTTTTTTTTATATTTTTTGTATTATATATATTACATGTTTAAGTTCCAGTCTCGTCGCCTTGATATTTTTTCTTTGTGTTGTATTGTTATTGTTGTTGTTTATGCTTCACCACACCCATTTTTCTCCCCTCTTTATTTTCCCACTTTCTGTTTTTCATTTTTTTCACTTTTCTGTTAACTCCCGTTCTGTTTCTCCAATGGGTTCTCCCCTGCGTTTCGGGTAAGTGCGAACGTTCGGTCATGATTCACCGTCGTGTCATTTCCCGCGCGAGTAACAGCGTGAATCCCGGCTCCTTCTTAAGATTAATGACCATGAACTATACTCATATTACCGTGTTTATTTTAATAGTCTTATATTACTCGAATGCATCACGTCTCTTGGGAAATCCTGTTGTGTGTGTGTGTGTGTGTGTTCGCGCGCGCGTGTGTGTGTGTGTGTGTGTGTGTGGTGTGTGTGTGTGTGTGTGTGTTTAGAAGCAACCTTGAGGGCGAGCTTATAAAACAAAGTAAACATGATCAAGATAATGTGAATATTCTTGCCAATGGGTCTAATTATGACACTATATTATGGCAACAATGGCTGATGAAAGGAATAGTTGTGTGTGTGTGTGGGAGGAGAGAGAGAGAGAGAGAGAGAGAGAGAGAGAGAGAGAGAGAGAGAGAGAGAGGAGGAGAGAGAGAGAGAGGAACACAACACATCACTGCACGAATGGACATAAAACAAACACAACCTCCTCCTCCTCCTCCTCCTCCTCCTCCTCCTCCTCCTCCTCCTCCCTCCTCCTCCTCCTCCTCCTCCAGCATACCCAGTGAACCATACAAGCGTACAGTAATGAGAGAAATCCAAATCGTTGTGGAGAAAACAAATACAAGGGCATCGGCGCGTGGCATAACTTCCTCCTCCTCCTGTGTGTTTGTCCTGCCGGGCGAGACACTAAGAGACTTTAAGGCTTGAGTAGAGGCAAGGAAGGAAGACTAGGGAGAAGAGAGAAGGAAGAATAGGGAAGGAAGAATAGGGAGAATAGGGAAGGAAGAAGAGGGAGAATAGGGAAGGAAGAATAGGGAGAAGAAAGAAGGAAGAATAGGGAAGGAAGACTAGGGAGAATAGAGGAGGAAGAATAAGGAAGGAAGAATAGAAAGAAAAAGGAAGGAAGAAAGGATAGAAGGCTAGAAAGTACCAATACATGATAGAAAAAAGACGAGAAAGATAGATCAAAGCTGGCGAGGTTAAAGAGTCTGGCTGAGGTGTCTAAAATAGCCACAAAACCCTTGAACCCCTTCACGCCCAGAGCTTTCCTTGGCTATAAAAAATTGTATGTTGTCGAGTCATAAAATTACGAAAACGAACTAAATATACCAAATTAGCTAATGGACAAGGATACTAAACAGGTCCTAATGTATAAAATATTGCTTATATTCACTAAAAAACGTCTAGTGGCACCCAAATTACAATGGAAATTACGCTCTGGGTCTCAAGGGGTTAAAGCAGACAGTAACAGATTTCAGAAATGTAAAGATGCTAGAAAAAAAATAGTGTTAATGATAAAATTATGTACTCTATAAGAATACATTAATAGGTATTTTCTAGTATTTTTCTAAAGTATTTTCTAGTATTTTTCTAAAGTATTTTCTAGTATTTTTCAAAAGTATTTTCTAGTATTTTTCAAAAGTATTTTCTAGGTATTTTTATTTGTTATGCATTGCCGCCTTGATCATGGCTTACCTTGGCATTAAACTATTCAGGTTAATGACTTGAATGTTAATGGAGTTCGTAGGAAATTAATTATCTGATGAGTGGAAAGATGTGAAGTTAACATCCAACTGTTTGACGAGTGTGTGTGAGTGCGGGTGTGTGGGTGTGGGTGTGTGTGTGTGGGTGTGCGGGTGGGTGTGGGTGTATGTGTGTGTGTGCGGGTGTGTGTCTGTGTGTCTGTGGGTGTGTGAGTGAGTGAGTGAGATATGAAGTTGACACACACATACACACACACACACACACACACACACACACACACAACACACACACACACACACCACATATAATACAAGTAAACACACTACAACACTACAAAGCATAGAAGTCACCTTGCAACTGACAGCTAGAATACCTGCAACGACAAAGCATAGAAGTCACCCTTGCAACACTGACAAAGCATAGAAGTCACCCTTGCAACACTGACAAAGCATAGAAGTCACCCTTGCAACACTGACAAAGCATAGAAGTCACCCTTGCAACACTGACAAAGCATAGAAGTCACCCTTGCAACACTGACAAAGCATAGAAGTCACCCTTGCAACACTGACAAAGCATAGAAGTCACCCTTGCAACACTGACAAAGCATAAAGTCACCCTTGCAACACTGACAAGCATTCCCCCATGAAAAGATAGTCACCCTTGCAACACTGACAAAGCATAGAAGTCACCCTTGCAACACTGACAAAGCATAGAAGTCACCCTTGCAACACTGACAAAGCATCGAAGTCACCCTTGCAACACTGACAAAGCATAGAAGTCACCCTTGCAACACTGACAAAGCATAGAAGTCACCCTTGCAACACTGACAAAGCATAGAAGTCACCCTTGCAACACTGACAAGCATGAAGTCACCCTTGCAACACTGACAAAGCATAGAAGTCACCCTTGCAACACTGACAAAGCATAGAAGTCACCCTTGCAACACTGACAAAGCATGAAGTCACCCTTGCAACACTGACAAAGCATAGAAGTCACCTTCGCAACAATCCTGACAAAGCATCGAAGTCACCCTTGCAACACTGACAAAGCATAGAAGTCACCCTTGCAACACTGACAAAGCATAGAAGTCACCCTTGCAACACTGACAAAGCATAGAAGTCACCCTTGCAACACTGACAAAAGCATAGAAGTCACCCTTGCAACACTGACAAAGCATCGAAGTCACCCTTGCAACACTGACAAAGCATGAAGTCACCCTTGCAACACTAACAAAGCATATAAGTCACCCTTGCAAAACTGACAAAGCATAGAAGTCACCCTTGCAACACTGACAAAGCATAAGTCACCCTTGCAACACTGACAAAGCATCGAAGTCACCCTTGCAACACTGACAAAGCATAGAAGTCACACAACTATGCAAACATGACAAAGCATAGAAGTCACCCTTGCAACACTGACAAAGCATAGAAAGTCACCCTTGCAACACTGGACAAAGCATAGAAGTCACCTTGCAAACATGAAAGCATAGAAGTCACCCTTGCAAACACTGACAAAAGCATAGAAGTCACCCTTGCAACACTGACAAAGCATAGAAGTCACCCTTGAAAACACGGACAAAGCATAAGAAGTCACCCTTGCAACACTGACAAAGCTTTAGAAGTCACCTGCAACACTGGACAAAGCATCGAAGTCACCCTTGCAACACTGAACAAAGCATAGAAGCACCTTGCAACACTAACAAAGCATAGAAGTCACCCTTGCAAAACTGACAAAGCATAGAAGTCACCTTGCAACACTGACAAAGCATAGAAGTCACCCTTGCAACACTGAACAAAGCATCAAAGTCACCTTGCAACACTGACAAAGCATAGAAGGTCACCCTTGCAACACTGACAAAGCATAGAAGTCACCTTGCAAACATGACAAAGCATAGAAGTCACCCTTGCAACACTGACTCAAAGAAGAAGATAACTCAACACTGAAACAGAAGTCAAAAAAAATGACAAAATAGAAAAATCAAATTGACATAAGAGAAAAGAGAGAAGAGGAGTCAAAAGAAGAGGAGAAAAAGAGAAAAGGAGAAAGAAAAAGGGAGTTCAAAAAGAGAAGAAAGGAGTTCAAAAAGAGAAGAAGGGAGTTCAAAAAAAAAAGAGAAGAAAAGGAGTTCAAAAAGAGAAGAAGGAGTTCAAAAGAGAAGAAGGAGTTAAAAAAGAAAAGGAGTTCAAAAAAGAAGAGAGTAAAGAGAAGGGAGTTCAAAAGAGAAGAAGGGAGTTCAAAAAGAGAAGAAGGAGTTCAAAAAGAGAAGAAGGGAGTTCAAAAAGAGAGAGGAGTCAAAAGAGAGAGGAGTTCAAAAAGAGAAGAAGGGAGTTCAAAAAGAGAAGAAGGGAGTTCAAAAAGAGAAGAAGGGAGTTCAAAAAGAGAAGAAGGGAGTTCAAAAAGAGAAGAAGGGAGTTCAAAAAGAGAAGAAGGGATTTCAAAAGAAGAAGGGAGTTCAAAAAGAGAAGAAGGGAGTTCAAAAAGAGAAGAAGGGAGTTCAAAAAGAGAAGAAAGCAGCTCAAAAAGAGAAGAAGGGAGTTCAAAAAGAGAAGAAGGGAGTTCAAAAAGAGAAGAAGGGAGTTCAAAAAGAGAAGAAGGGAGTTCAAAAAGAGAAGAAGGGAGTTCAAAAAGAGAAGAAGGGAGTTCAAAAAGAGAAGAGAGAAGGGAGATTCAAAAAGAGAAGAAAGGAGTTCAAAAAGAGAAGAAGGGAGTTCAAAAAGAGAAGAAGGGAGTTCAAAAAAAGAGAAAAGAAAGGGAGTTCAAAAAGAGAAGAAAAGAAGTCAAAAAGAGAAGAAGGGAGTTCAAAAAGAGAAGAAGGGAGTTCAAAAAGAGAAGAAGGGAGTTCAAAAAGAGAAGAAAGGAGTTCAAAAAGAGAAGAAGGGAGTTCAAAAAGAGAAGAAAGGAGTTCAAAAAGAGAAGAAGGGAGTTCAAAAAGAGAAGAAGGGAGTTCAAAAAGAGAAGAAGGGAGTTCAAAAAGAGAAGAAAGGAGTTCAAAAAGAGAAGAAGGGAGTTCAAAAAGAGAAGAAGGGAGTTCAAAAAGAGAAGAAAGGAGTTCAAAAAGAGAAGAAGGGAGTTCAAAAAGAGAAGAAGGGAGTTCAAAAAGAGAAGAAGGGCGTTCAAAAAGAGAAGAAGGGAGTTCAAAAAGAGAAGAAGGGAGTTCAAAAAGAGAAGAAGGGAGTTCAAAAAGAGAAGAAAGGAGTTCAAAAAGAGAAGAAGGAGTTCAAAAAGAGAAGAAAGGAGTTCAAAAAGAGAAGAAGGGAGTTCAAAAAGAAGAGTAAAAGAAAGGGAGTTCAAAAAGAGAAGAAGGGAGTTCAAAAAGAGAAGAAGGGAGTTCAAAAAGAGAAGAAGGGAGTTCAAAAAGAGAAGAAGGGAGTTCAAAAAGAGAAGAAGGGAGTTCAAAAAGAGAAGAAGGGAGTTCAAAAAGAGAAGAAAGGAGTTCAAAAAGAGAAGAAGGGAGTTCAAAAAGAGAAGAAGGGAGTTCAAAAAGAGAAGAAGGGAGTTCAAAAAGAGAAGAAAGGAGTTCAAAAAGAGAAGAAGGGAGTTCAAAAAGAGAAGAAGGGAGTTCAAAAAGAGAAGAAGGGAGTTCAAAAAGAGAAGAAGGAGTCAAAAAGAGAAGAAGGGAGTTCAAAAAGAGAAGAAGGGAGTTCAAAAAGAGAAGAAGGGAGTTCAAAAAGAGAAGAAGGGAGTTCAAAAAGAGAAGAAGGGAGTTCAAAAAGAGAAGAAGGGAGTTCAAAAAGAGAAGAAGGAGGAGAGAGAGAGAAGGAGAAAGAAGAAAAAAAGAGAAGAGAAAGAAAGAAGGAGAGAGAAGGAAGGGCTAGAAAGCAGTAAACAAAAACAGTAGCAAAATAACAGTCAGTAAAGTAGTAAAGTAGTAAAGTAGTAAAGTAGTAAAGTACAGTAAAGTAGTAAAGTAGTAAAGTACAGTAAAGTATAGTAAAGTTAGTCATAACATTTGTATTAGCTCGTAAACAAAACAAAACAATATATAGTTAAGAACATGCTGCGTTTACTGTGGGAAAAGTGCTTGAGTGGTGGTGGTGTTGAAGGTGGTGGTGGTGGTGACATGGTGGTGGTGGTGTTGAAGGTGGTGGTGACGGGGTGATGGTGGTGGTGTTGAAGGTGGTGGTGGTGCTTGAGTGGTGGAGGTGTTGAAGGTGGTGGTGGTGTTGAAAGGGTGGTGGTGGTGTTTGAGTGGTGGTGGTGGTGGTGAAGGGGTGGTGGTGGTGTTGAAGGTGGTGGTGGTGGTGCTTGAGTGGTGGTGGTGTTGAAGGTGGTGGTGGTGCTTGAGTGGTGGTGAAGGGGTGGTGGTGGTGCTTAAGTGGTGGTGGTGGTGAAGGGGTGAAGGTGGTGGTGGTGGTGCTTGAGTGGTGGTGGTGGTGGTGTTGAAGGTGTGGTGGTGCCTGAGTGGTGGTGGTGGTGCCTGAGTGGTGGTGGTGGTGCTTGAGTGGTGGTGGTGCTGAAGGTGGTGGTGGTGGTGCTTGAGTGGTGGTGGTGGTGGTGGTGCTTGAGTGGTGGTGAGAGGTGAAGGTGAGATGGGAAGGCTGAAGAGATGGGGTGAAAGGGGTGAAGGGGAGGAAAGGGGTGAGGAGACACACACACACACACACACACACACACATACACATACACACACACACACACACACACACACACACACACACACACACACACTGTATACCTGAAAGTCATCTCGCGTCATCGTTTTACCGGTGAGACAAAGGTAAAAAAAAAAGTACGCCCGCCCGCCCTAACGCAAGTTCAAGGTCAAATACGTAATAGCCGGAGGGTGGGTGGGTGGGTGTGCCGATGGGTGGGTGGGTGGGTGGGTGGGAGGAAAGAGTAGGGAGAGAGAAGGAAGAGAAGTTGGGAGAAGGAGAGAGAGGAAAGGAAGGGAGAAAGAAAATTAGTGGTGTGCTTATGGGAGAAGAAATGAAAGAAGGAGGTAATGAAGGAATGTGAGAGGGAGGGTTAGGATGTGAAGGATGGAGGGAGGGAATATGAAGGAAGGAGTCAGGAGGAGGAGAGAGGAAAGGAAGAAAGAAAATGTAAGTGGTGTGGTTAAGAGAGAAGGAAGGAAGGAAGGAATGGAGGGAGAGAAGGAAGGAATGGAGGGAGAGAAGGAAGGAATGGAGGGAGAGAAGGAAGGAATGGAGGGAGAGAAGGAAGGAATGGAGGAACGAGAAGGAAGGAAGGGAGAGAAAAAAAAGGGTCAGAGAGAGAGGAAAGGAAAAGAGAAAATATGTATGTAGTGTGCTTAAGAGAGGAGAAAAAATGAATGAAGGAAGGAAGGAAGGGAGAGAGAGAGAAGTTACGATCATAATATTCATCATTATCGTACTATTCATCGTTAAAAAGAATAACAGTAAGAAAGAGAGATGATTTATAACCATGAGAAGATCGCATGGTTGCTATTCTTAAACCTGGCAAATCAAAGGTTTTCCATAACATAAACACCAAGTCTACTGCCGCGTAACATAAACACCAAGTCTACTGCCGCGTAACACAAACACCAAGTCTACTGCCGCGTAACACAAACACCAAGTCTACTGCCGCGTAACATAAACACCAAGTCTACTGCCGCGTAACACAAACACCAAGTCTACTGCCGCGTAACATAAACACCAAGTCTACTGCCGCGTAACATAAACATCAAGTCTACTGCCGCGTAACAAACATCAAGTCTACTGCCGCGTAACATAAACATCAAGTCTACTGCCGCGTAACATAAACATCAAGTCTACTGCCGCGTAACATAAACACCAAGTCTACTGCCGCGTAACATAAACATCAAGTCTACTGCCGCGTAACATAAACATCAAGTCTACTGCCGCGTAACATAAACATCAAGTCTACTGCCGCGTAACATAAACATCAAGTCTACTGCCGCGTAACATAAACATCAAGTCTACTGCCGCGTAACATAAACATCAAGTCTACTGCCGCGTAACATAAACATCAAGTCTACTGCCGCGTAACATAAACATCAAGTCTACTGCCGCGTAACATAAACATTAAGTCTACTGCCGCGTAACATAAACACCAAGTCTACTGCCGCGTAACATAAACACCAAGTCTACTGCCGCGTAACAAACATCAAGTCTACTGCCGCGTAACATAAACATCAAGTCTACTGCCGCGTAACATAAACATCAAGTCTACTGCCGCGTAACATAAACATTAAGTCTACTGCCGCGTAACATAAACATTAAGTCTACTGCCGCGTAACATAAACATCAAGTCTACTGCCGCGTAACATAAACATCAAGTCTACTGCCGCGTAACATAAACACCAAGTCTACTGCCGCGTAACATAAACATTAAGTCTACTGCCGCGTAACATAAACATCAAGTCTACTGCCGCGTAACAAACACCAAGTCTACTGCCGCGTAACATAAACATCAAGTCTACTGCCGCGTAACATAAACATCAAGTCTACTGCCGCGTAACAAACATCAAGTCTACTGCCGCGTAACATAAACATCAAGTCTACTGCCGCGTAACATAAACATCAAGTCTACTGCCGCGTAACAAACATCAAGTCTACTGCCGCGTAACATAGACATTAAATATACTGCCGCGTAACATAAACATCAAGTCTACTGCCGCGTAACATAAACATTAAGTCTACTGCCGCGTAACAAACATCAAGTCTACTGCCGCGTAACATAAACATTAAGTCTACTGCCGCGTAACAAACATCAAGTCTACTGCCGCGTAACATAAACATTAAGTCTACTGCCGCGTAACAAACATCAAGTCTACTGCCGCGTAACATAAACATTAAGTCTACTGCCGCGTAACAAACATCAAGTCTACTGCCGCGTAACATAAACACCAAGTCTACTGCCGCGTAACATAAACATCAAGTCTACTGCCGCGTAACATAAACACCAAGTCTACTGCCGCGTAACATAAACACCAAGTCTACTGCCGCGTAACATAAACACCAAGTCTACTGCCGCGTAACATAAACACCAAGTCTACTGCCGCGTAACATAAACACCAAGTCTACTGCCGCGTAACATAAACACCAAGTCTACTGCCGCGTAACATAAACATCAAGTCTACTGCCGCGTAACACAAACACCAAGTCTACTGCCGCGTAACATAAACACCAAGTCTACTGCCGCGTAACATAAACACCAAGTCTACTGCCGCGTAACATAAACACCAAGTCTACTGCCGCGTAACATAAACATCAAGTCTACTGCCGCGTAACATAAACACCAAGTCTACTGCCGCGTAACATAAACATAAAGTCTACTGCCGCGTAACATAAACACCAAGTCTACTGCCACGTAACATAAACATCAAGTCTACTGCCGCGTAACATAAACATCAAGTCTACTGCCGCGTAACATAAACATCAAGTCTACTGCCGCGTAACATAAACACCAAGTCTACTGCCGCGTAACACAAACACCAAGTCTACTGCCGCGTAACATAAACACCAAGTCTACTGCCGCGTAACATAAACACCAAGTCTACTGCCGCGTAACATAAACATCAAGTCTACTGCCGCGTAACATAAACACCAAGTCTACTGCCGCGTAACATAAACACCAAGTCTACTGCCGCGTAACATAAACATCAAGTCTACTGCCACGTAACATAAACATCAAGTCTACTGCCACGTAACATAAACATCAAGTCTACTGCCGCGTAACATAAACATCAAGTCTACTGCCGCGTAACATAAACATCAAGTCTACTGCCGCGTAACATAAACACCAAGTCTACTGCCGCGTAACATAAACATCAAGTCTACTGCCGCGTAACATAAACATCAAGTCTACTGCCGCGTAACACAAACACCAAGTCTACTGCCGCGTAACATAAACACCAAGTCTACTGCCGCGTAACATAAACATCAAGTCTACTGCTTCGTAACATAAACATCAAGTCTACTGCCGCGTAACATAAACATCAAGTCTACTGCCGCGTAACACAAACACCAAGTCTACTGCCGCGTAACATAAACACCAAGTCTACTGCCGCGTAACACAAACACCAAGTCTACTGCCGCGTAACATAAACATCAAGTCTACTGCCGCGTAACACAAACACCAAGTCTACTGCCGCGTAACATAAACATCAAGTCTACTGCTTCGTAACATAAACATCAAGTCTACTGCCGCGTAACATAAACATCAAGTCTACTGCCGCGTAACATAAACATCAAGTCTACTGCTTCGTAACATAAACATCAAGTCTACTGCCGCGTAACATAAACACCAAGTCTACTGCCGCGTAACATAAACATCAAGTCTACTGCCGCGTAACATAAACATCAAGTCTACTGCCGCGTAACATAAACATCAAGTCTACTGCCGCGTAACATAAACATCAAGTCTACTGCCGCGTAACATAAACACCAAGTCTACTGCCGCGTAACATAAACACCAAGTCTACTGCCGCGTAACATAAACACCAAGTCTACTGCCGCGTAACATAAACATCAAGTCTACTGCCGCGTAACACAAACACCAAGTCTACTGCCGCGTAACATAAACATCAAGTCTACTGCCGCGTAACACAAACATCAAGTCTACTGCCGCGTAACACAAACATCAAGTCTACTGCCGCGTAACATAAACATCAAGTCTACTGCCGCGTAACACAAACATCAAGTCTACTGCCGCGTAACACAAACATCAAGTCTACTGCCGCGTAACACAAACATCAAGTCTACTGCCGCGTAACACAAACATCAAGTCTACTGCCGCGTAACATAAACATCAAGTCTACTGCCGCGTAACATAGACATCAAGTCTACTGCCGCGTAACATAAACATCAAGTCTACTGCCGCGTAACATAAACATCAAGTCTACTGCCGCGTAACATAAACATCAAGTCTACTGCCGCGTAACATAAACATCAAGTCTACTGCCGCGTAACATAAACACCAAGTCTACTGCCGCGTAACATAAACACCAAGTCTACTGCCGCGTAACATAAACATCAAGTCTACTGCCGCGTAACATAAACATCAAGTCTACTGCCGCGTAACATAAACATCAAGTCTACTGCCGCGTAACATAAACATCAAGTCTACTGCCGCGTAACATAAACACCAAGTCTACTGCCGCGTAACATAAACACCAAGTCTACTGCCGCGTAACATAAACATCAAGTCTACTGCCGCGTAACATAAACATCAAGTCTACTGCCGCGTAACATAAACACCAAGTCTACTGCCGCGTAACATAAACATCAAGTCTACTGCCGCGTAACATAAACATCAAGTCTACTGCCGCGTAACATAAACATCAAGTCTACTGCCGCGTAACATAGACATTAAATATACTGCCGCGTAACATAAACATCAAGTCTACTGCCGCGTAACATAAACATTAAGTCTACTGCCGCGTAACATAGACATTAAATATACTGCCGCGTAACATAAACATCAAGTCTACTGCCGCGTAACATAAACATTAAGTCTACTGCCGCGTAACATAGACATTAAATATACTGCCGCGTAACATAAACATTAAGTCTACTGCCGCGTAACATAGACATTAAATATACTGCCGCGTAACATAAACATTAAGTCTACTGCCGCGTAACATACATTAAATATACTGCCGCGTAACATAAACATTAAGTCTACTGCCGCGTAACATAGACATTAAATATACTGCCGCGTAACATAAACATTAAGTCTACTGCCGCGTAACATAGACATTAAATATACTGCCGCGTAACATAAACATCAAGTCTACTGCCGCGTAAAAGAGCAAAACACTTTATGACATTTCTTGGGATAAAAAAACGTGAAAAATGATGAGAAGCGAAGCGGGAAATACGATCTAAGAGGAATGTTTTGTTTTGCCTCGACGCGTTTTCTTACCCTCGAGCAGACATAAACAATCTGTAATACTATATACCACAAGATCTCAATATCATGGCTTACTACTTAGTGTGTTAGAATAAAGATTTAAAAAAAGAAACAGGGAGAAACTGGTTCACAAATAGGGTGGTAAATGATTGGCATGGACTCAGTCGTGGGGTAGTTAGTGCGCTAGTCAATAGGGAGTTTTAAAAGGAGGCTGGACAGTGTTATGGATGGGGATGAAAGGTGGATGTAGGTAGTGTTAAGTAACAGGTACTACCACGTGTAGGGCTCGCGGCCTCTTGTAGCTTCCTTAATTTCTTATGTTCTTAATGGAGTGTGGTAGAGTATATAGGACATAACGTTATCTGGTATATTATAGTGAAATATGTATAACCATCTCTTTTATTACGTGTTATTTAGTGTTTCTTCTTTGCATGGCTATAGGGAAGAGAAGATTGAGAGTAAGAATACCCAGCTAGGTAAAGGAAATAAAATGAAAGACTTTGTGGGGTATAAAAATGGGCAGAAATCTAGGGAAAAAAGACTTCGGGGTATAAAAATGGGCAGAAATCTAGGGAAAAAAGACTTCGGGGGATAAAAATGGGCAGAAATCTAGGGAAAAAAGACTTCGGGGTATAAAAATGGGCAGAAGTCTAGGGAAAAAAGACTTCGGGGGATAAAAATGGGCAGAAATCTAGGGAAAAAAGACTTCGGGGGATAAAAATGGGCAGAAATCTAGGGAAAAAAGACTTCGGGGGATAAAAATGGGCAGAAATTTAGGGAAAAAAGACTTCGGGGGATAAAAATGGGCAGAAATCTAGGGAAAAAAGACTTCGGGGTATAAAAATGGGCAGAAATCTAGGGAAAAAAGACTTCGGGGGATAAAAATGGGCAGAAATCTAGGGAAAAAAGACTTCGGGGGATAAAAATGGGCAGAACTCTAGGGAAAAAAGACCGGGGGATAAAAATGGGCAGAAGTCTAGGGAAAAAAGACCGGGGTATAAAAATGGGCAGTAATCTAGGGAAAAAAGACTTCGGGGGATAAAAATGGGCAGAAATCTAGGGAAAAAAAGACTTCGGGGGATAAAAATGGGCAGAACTCTAGGGAAAAAAGACTTCGGGGTATAAAAATGGACAGAAATCTAGGGAAAAAAGATTTCGGGGTATAAAAATGGGCAGAAGTCTAGGGAAAAAAGACTTCGGGGTATAAAAATGGGCAGAAATCTAGGGAAAAAAGACTTCGGGGGATAAAAATGGGCAGAACTCTAGGGAAAAAAGACCGGGGGATAAAAATGGGCAGAAGTCTAGGGAAAAAAGACCGGGGTATAAAAATGGGCAGTAATCTAGGGAAAAAAGACTTCGGGGGATAAAAATGGGCAGAAATCTAGGGAAAAAAGACTTCGGGGGATAAAAATGGGCAGAACTCTAGGGAAAAAAGACTTCGGGGTATAAAAATGGACAGAAATCTAGGGAAAAAAGATTTCGGGGTATAAAAATGGGCAGAAGTCTAGGGAAAAAAGACTTCGGGGTATAAAAATGGACAGAAATCTAGGGAAAAAAGACTTCGGGGGATAAAAATGGGCAGAACTCTAGGGAAAAAAGACCGAGAGATAAAAATGGGCAGAAGTCTAGGGAAAAAAGACTTCGGGGTATAAAAATGGGCAGAAATCTAGGGAAAAAAGACCGGGGGATAAAAATGGGCAGAAATCTAGGGAAAAAAGACTTCGGGGGATAAAAATGGGCAGTAATCTAGGGAAAAAGACTTCGGGGGATAAAAATGGGCAGAAATCTAGGGAAAAAAGACTTCGGGGGATAAAAATGGGCAGAAATCTAGGGAAAAAAGACTTCGGGGGATAAAAATGGGCAGAACTCTAGGGAAAAAAGACTTCGGGGTATAAAAATGGACAGAAATCTAGGGAAAAAAGATTTCGGGGTATAAAAATGGGCAGAAGTCTAGGGAAAAAAGACTTCGGGGTATAAAAATGGGCAGAAATCTAGGGAAAAAAGACTTCGGGGGATAAAAATGGGCAGAACTCTAGGGAAAAAAGACCGGGGGATAAAAATGGGCAGAAGTCTAGGGAAAAAAGACCGGGGTATAAAAATGGGCAGTAATCTAGGGAAAAAAGACTTCGGGGGATAAAAATGGGCAGAAATCTAGGGAAAAAAGACTTCGGGGGATAAAAATGGGCAGAAGTCTAGGGAAAAAAGACTTCGGGGTATAAAAATGGACAGAAATCTAGGGAAAAAAGATTTCGGGGTATAAAAATGGGCAGAAGTCTAGGGAAAAAAGACTTCGGGGTATAAAAATGGACAGAAATCTAGGGAAAAAAGACTTCGGGGGATAAAAATGGGCAGAACTCTAGGGAAAAAAGACC
>JACEEZ010004022.1:98397-110897 GCA_016584305.1 Chionoecetes opilio | reverse complement strand
AAAACTTCCTGACACCAAACTTTAACTTCCTTGTTCGGGGCGCATATTGGCGTGCTCTGGACTAGTACTGCAGGTGTGGGGATGTCTCTAGCCAATCACCGTGGTCCAAGCTCGTGACGTCACATGGGGGTGGAGCTTAAGTGATCGCTGAGCTATAATCTGTATGTTATATTTAAGATTAGACTTCTTAAATTGTTTAACCTAACCTAACCTAACCTAGACTTTCTAAATTATGTTAAATACAACGCAGATTATAACCCAGCGATCACTTAAGCTCCACCTCCATGTGACGTCACGAGCTTGGACAACGGTGATTGGCTAGAGACATCCCCACACCACATAATAGTCCAGAGAACGGCACTATGCGTCCCGGGAGTACTGACGCGAGGTCCTGGCTGGCGCATGGCTGGGCTCTGATCAAGTCACGGTCATGTTTGGGTTGAGTGCATCCCGCGATTTGAAGTGAACTCTATATTATGAAGGCACAAATGAAAGGACAGTCTCTCGATACGTAAGAGTGAAGGGCATTGAAACACTAAACCTAACCCCGCATTAACAACCTGCGTCCATACCATTATAGGGTGTGTCGCCTCCGTGGTGTAGTGGTTAGCGCGCCTAGCTACGAATCTGTAGGCCCTGGTTCGAATCCGGGCCAGGGCAGTCGGCGGCCAGCCCGATAGCTATTCATCCTCCCTTTCGGGGTTGATAAATAGGTAGCTGGGGAAGGTAACTGTGGTAACCCGGATGTCACACTAGCTCTGTGTCCCGGGGTAGCGGGTTGTCACCCACCACAGGCTCAAGGGCTAATGCGACGGAGATAAGCACCGAGGCCACGCGCAGCTTAGCGTATGCCCCCATCTTTACATTTACCTGTATTATCGGGGGCTTGGTTACTATCAAAGAAACCACACGAATACCAACATTATCACCAAAAATGCCAAGCACTGATATCACTGTAGAATGTGTAGGAAATAGACAAATAAAAAGTATATTACATAAGAACAACTCGTGTGGAGATAACACAAGGAAGAAATAAGAAGAGGAGAAGAAAAAGACCCCGGATTTGAGAGTACGGGATGGAGGGAGGAAATAGGGAAGGGGACGTTTCAAGGGCATAGGGCGGAAGGGAAGGCTAGTACCCCCCCTTCCCCCCTCCCCCATCACCCCTTTATTGCCCTTCCCCCCCACCCTAAACACCCCCTGCTCTTCAAGGTCTCACAGCCTCACTTATACAACAAGTTTCTTCTTCTTCACACAACCTATTCCGCGTACCTTCCTTCCCTCCTTCCTATTCTCATGTATTTCTTCCTTCCTTCCTTCCTTCCTATTCTCATGTATTTCTTCCCTCCTTCCTTCCTTCCCTCCTTCCATCCTTCCCTCCTTCCTTCCTATCCTCATTCCTTCCTTCCCTCCTTCCTTCCTACACTCATGCCTTCCTTCCCTCCTTCCTTGCCACGCTCATGCCTTCCTTCCTTCCTTCCTTCCTTCCCTCCTTGCCACGCTCATGCCTTCCTTCCTTCCTTCCTTGCCACGCTCATGCCTTCCTTCCTTCCTTCCTTCCTTGCCACGCTCATGCCTTCCTTCCTTCCTTCCTTCCTTCCTTCCTTGCCACGCTCATGCCTTCCTTCCTTCCTTCCTTCCTTGCCACGCTCATGCCTTCCTTCCTTCCTTCCTTCCTTCCTTCCTTGCCACGCTCATGCCTTCCTTCCTTCCTTCCTTCCTTGCCACGCTCATGCCTTCCTTCCTTCCTTCCTTCCTTGCCACGCTCATGCCTGCCTTCCTTCCTTCCTTCCTTCCTTCCTTCCTTCCTTCCTTGCCACGCTCATGCCTTCCTTCCTTCTTCCTTCCTTCCTTGCCACGCTCATGCCTTCCTTTCCCTTTCCCTTTCCCTTCCTTGCCACGCTCATGCCTTCCTTCCTTCCTTCCTTCCTTCCTTCCTTGCCACGCTCATGCCTTCCTTCCTTCCTTCCTTCCTTCCTTGCCACGCTCATGCCTTCCTTCCTTCCTTCCTTCCTTGCCACGCTCATGCCTTCCTTCCTTCCTTCCTTCCTTGCCACGCTCATGCCTGCCTTCCTTCCTTCCTTCCTTCCTTCCTTCCTTCCTTGCCACGCTCATGCCTTCCTTCCTTCCTTCCTTCCTTCCTTGCCACGCTCATGCCTTCCTTCCTTCCTTCCTTCCTTCCTTGCCACGCTCATGCCTTCCTTCCTTCCTTCCTTCCTTGCCACGCTCATGCCTTCACCTCCATCCATCTCTCTTAGGCGGCGTCACACGTAACACTTTTTCCGTCAATGTCTACGATTTCCTTGGTTTTTTTCTCGTTCCGTCAACTTTTTTCCGCCTGAATCAGTCAGACGGACGTGATCGTCTTCACATGGCAAGTTGTCGTCAACCTTCATAGTCAAATAAGAATCCATAGTGTTACTGTAAAGATATTCGAAATATACCTGGGTTTTTTGCAGATTAGAATTCAATATATTTAAAAGTATCAAAAATATTCAAGCAACTAATTGCACATGTAGTTAAATTTAACCCCTTCACGCCCAGATCTTTCCTTTGATATATAAAATCGTATGTTGTCGAGCCAAAAATTACGAAAAGTAACTTAATATACCAAATTAGTTAGTGGTCAAGGATACGAAACAGGTCATATCTATAAAATATTGCTTATATTCACTAAAAATCGTCTAATGGTACCCAAATTACAATGGAAATTACGTTCTGGATCTCAAGGGGTTAATCTAACTTATACTGTATTTGTTTGGGTATATCAGTAAATTATTATGCTAATTCAAAACGTATCGATTCGTATTACCTATTTATTATGATTTATATTGTATGATTTTAGTTATATTCATTTGTAAATATGTCCATCGCGCACCATTACGACTCAGGTGTTAAAGCGTCAGTCAGTCAGTCAAGTCAGTCTGTTAGTCAAATCAGTCAGTCAGTCAGTCAGTCAATCAGTCAGTCAGTCAATAAGTCAGTCATTACCACGCCATAATTTTAACACTGAGGGGGAAAAAGCTATAATTGTGGTTCAGACTTGGAGAATTCATGTGTGTAGAAAAGATGATGATGATGGTGACGTCTGGTGACAGTGACTGGTGATCATGATGATGGTGACTGACTGGTGATGATGAGTCTCTATTATAGTGTGTTTCCGCCGTGTCATAATCACTAAAACTTTATTTTTCCTTCCCTCCCCTTCAGGATGGATAACCTGTCGTTCCACCCCGACGAGATGCACCTGGCGGACATGGGCGCCGCGGGTGCCAATGGTGTGGCCTCTAACGGCGTGGGCGTGCACGGCAAACACAAGGCCGCCCACAACCCTGACAAGGCGAGTACCCCCCCCCCCACACACACACACAGTGTAAGAATATCCTGATGTTAATATTTTCCCCACTAACAACTAAAGCCAATATTACACGGCGACGATTTTGCTCAGTGAGCAAACTTTCGATGAGCAACTTTCGCTGACCTGCTCAGGGAAATAATCATACGGTGATGCTAGTTTCGTTGAGCAAATTCTTGTTCAAAACAATACTATAGCGGCTTGCAGGTCAAGTTGTAAGCCCATGTACTGTGACGATGCCTCGCTAAGCCTCTAGGCAACGCACCGCCACCCTTGGTGCCATGACCACACTTCCGCCGCCACAAGACAAGAAGGCTGTACTTGTCCAGTAGCAGGCGTGTAATAATAAGCTTTTTGTAAACAATCCTTTTCAGGGATCGTATAATTCGAAGTATAAATAGATGTTGATTTAGGGGAGGCGGTGGCCGAGTGGTTAGCGTCTTGGAGTGGTGAGCTCAATGTCCCGAGTTCGAATCCTGCCGGGGGCAGCTCTTTCGACCTTCTTTAATGCGGTCGACAAGAGTCTGGTAGGGGAGCAGAAGGTCCCGAGTTCAAGTCCCACCAAGGAGCAACTGCCAAATCCATCGTCGAGTGGCTGAAGAAACCTGCATGCAGCTATATCTGTTCTCCGACTGCGAGTGCAACGGAGGAACACCAGGTGGCAGCATGAGCCTGACTGAGGATCCAAACATCACAGAAAACGGGAACTTCACCTAAGACCACAGGTGTCACTATAAAAATCCAGCCTGCGCCACTAACGAGCGAGATCGACCGACATCACGACTCTCCATAAGTCTACAGGCGCTATATATAGGGTCCAACGTAAAAAAAAATAACACTAAAATTTTTGTTAGGCATATTATGTCTTAATTTACTTGTTTTCACACATATTTAAGTATTTAAAGAGTTTTAGAACAAAATACGTTAACAATAAATAATTATATCGCTTCTTTTTTATAACATGCATCACTTGATTCGATGAGCAGAAATGCTGAGCAAAGATTTCGTTGAGCAAAAAGGTGTTCCGAGCAGTGCCCGTGTGCTCCGGGAAACAGGCTTGCCGTGACCACACGCTCACCCAAAGGGCTGTGCTCACTGAGTAAAATCGTCTCGTGTAATAGCGCCTTAAGAGTCCTATTCCTTTGTATCTCCCTTTAAAGCTCCCCCCTAACGCCCCTGTCCCTGCCCTCACGCCCCTAACACCCTCGCGCCCCTGCAGGTGGTGGGCGTGCTGGGCTCCGGGGACTATGGCCGCGCGCTCTCCCGCCGCCTGGTCACCGCGGGCTACACGGTGCTGATAGGCTCCCGGGACCCTAACAGGAGCAAGATCAAGTGAGTGTGTCCTCTAGTCCTTCACTACCATCATTATTATCATCACCATCACTGTCATCATCACCATCATTGTCTTTCTCTGTCATTTATTCGATTATTTCTTATTGTCGACCCCAACAGAAGGAAGATCAAGTGAGTATTTACGTGCATCACCATTATCACCATCATCACTATCACCATCATCACCATCGCTATCACCTTCATTATCATCACTATCACTGTCATTATCATCAGTCATTATCATTACCATCATTATAATCACCACTATCATTATCATCATCACCATCATCATCATCACCATCATCACCATCACCATCACCATCATCATCATCACCATCATCATCATCACCATCATCATCATCATCACTTTCTATCTCACTGTCACTCATTATTTCCAGCGGGACTCATAATTACCTGTGGTTTTTGGTAACTTTTTTGAGGTGCATCTTTTTTTCTCTTCTTATTTAACCCTTGAGGCCCAGAGCGTAATTTCCATTGTAATTTGGCCACCATTAGACAATTTTAACGAATATAAGCAATACTTTATAGATATGACCTGTTTATTATCTTTGTCCACTAGCTAATTTGATATATAAAGTTACTTTTCGTAATTTCATGGCTAACAACAGACGATTCTATATAGCCAAGGAAAGGTCTGGGCGTGAAGGGGTAAGGCGTTGCGCGTCATCCTGATTATTGCCTTTTTTTCCTTCTTGAATACAACGATTCCTTTCCATTATGAATCGCATGTCTACAATTTCTAGTAGGTGTTATATTTTTTGGTCTTTGTTTCTGCGACAGTCTTATTTTCACCAAAACGTAGCTATCTTTTTTTCTATTCTTTTTTGTTTACTGATCTCGTGTACAAAAATAGCAATCACTGCATTATGAACACTTTCCCCATCACGACAAACCACACGACGGTTGTTTATTTGGTAATTCAATACTTGGAAAAACCGCGTCGTGTGTGTGTATCAGATGCCTTGGGAAAACCGCGCTGTATGTGTGTGTGTGTGTATCGGGAGCGTCAATATTACTAGTATACTATATATACTCCTATACTTACTATAGTTCAGACAGCATCACTAAGTCGGCTTAGTGACGAATTCCTTGGAACATGAAAAAACAAGCTATTATATCATACGTGTTTCTTTCATTACTGCTTCGCTATACGTATTCGAGAAGCTAATGAAAGCTGTACACATATTAGGTTCTTATACTACCCTGAAGAATTGCAATTGCCACGCTATTGCTAAGTAAGGAAGGAAAATGGTAGGCAAGCCAACACACACAATGACTGACTGAATATTTCCCGTTAATGTCTGAAGTCATGGGTAAAATATACCGTCAGACTCGACCTTGAGAGAGAGAGAGAGAGAGAGAGAGAGAGTATTCAGATTCAGATTCAATACTTTTATTCACAATTGAAGTACATTTGTGAAAAAGACTGTTTCAGGAGAACTGTCTTATCTCGGTATACATAGTATTAGCTGATGATAAAACAAGGAGAGAGAGAGAGAGAGAGAGAGAGAGAGAGAGAGAGAGAGAGAGAGAGAGAGAGAGAGAGAGACGAGATAGAGAGAGAGAGAGAGAGCAAAACAAAGCACACATACAACACAAAAAACACACACATAACAGCACCGAGAAAAAAAAAAAAGAGAGCGAAAAACACACACGGCACACACACACACACACACACACACACACACAACCCCACACACACACACACCACACACACACACACACACACACACACACACACACACACACACACACACCACACACACACCCACACACCCACACACCACCACACACACACCACACCACACACACACACACACACACACACACACCACACACCACACCGACTATAAATAATAAAGTTGCTATACAGTTGGTATCACACCGCCATGACAACCCACTCAGCGATGACCGAATGCCCTGAGCCAGACCCAGGCAGGTGCGTGAGTCTTAATGAAGGCTAGGACATCGTAGCGGTGTTTTGTGTTCAGATGAGCGTCAGTGTTGGAGGGGGATGTGAATATGGTAAATAAGGTAGAAGAGGAAGAATCATTTATTAAAAATAATACTGAGGGCAAGCAGGGAGTGATAGATACAGGTGAATCGAAGAAAAAGAACCGATATCAATAATAATGGACGATATAAGTGAAACAGAAAGAAGGGAATGAGAGAAATGATAAAAGTGGGAAATAGAAAAAAATTGAGATAGAAATAAAATAGAAATCAACAAAACAAGCTAGAGACATTCACTACACTTCTACACTTCTATCATTTGCTTTCACAGAGGGGAGGGAATACTTAAGTAATAAATAGTTTAATTAACAGTTCATACAGGAGACCTTCCCGTCGCTGCGGTCTCACGTCACGTGGTAGTCAAGGTTAAGACTAAAAAATAATAAATAAATAAATAAAAAGAACATTGACCTTCACCTGTATCTGACATTCCATTAAATTTTCTTCCATAACTTTTTCTTTTAAACCACAAAATTTTACGTGTCTGTTTCTCTCCTTCCTCCTTTAAAAGTCCCTCCTTCCTTCTCCTTCTCCTCCTCCTCCTCCTCCTCCTCCTCCTCCTCCTCCTCCTCCTCCTCCTCCTCCTCCTCCTCCTCAAAAGCCTTCAACTTTGCTATTATTTTACCTCTAACACGTAGAAACTATAGTGGTAGAAAGTAGTCACACCGACAGCTACGTTTGGCCCAGTAAGGCTGTTGCTGTCTGTTCTTCCTTTGTATTCCTTTGTATTTGTATTCCTCCTCCTCCTCCTCCTCCTCCTCCTCCTCCTCCTCCTCCTCCTCTTCAACATGCACCCACAAACTTCCCTCCCTCGCAGTGCACAATGGGAAGGCGATGAATAACGTAATGTAATCTGAATAACGAAGTAGTAAGAGGAGTGTGCACGTACAGTACTACCTTCTATAGGGATGGAAAATAGCGTATTGCAAACCTGTATATAAGGAAAATAATCATTGCTAACACTGTAAGAGACGGAAAACGTACGGAAACGTAAGTCGTATCTCACACACACACACACACACACACACACACACACACACACACACAGTCACACACACACACACACACACACACACACACACACACACACACACACACACACACACACACACACACACACACACACACACACACCGCCATGCTGGTCAAGTGGATAGCGCGTTGGCCTGCCATTATGTGGTAGCCGGTTCGAATCCTCACTGCTCCCGGGAATTTTTCACTGACAAATTCGAGCGGTTACTGTCCCCCTTGAGCTAGGGGATGGGGGGGGTGTGGTGTATGAGGTCCCAGCATTACCCAAAGATCGGTAATAATGAGCTCCAAGCTCGCAACGGGAGGGTGAAACTGGAGATCGCGAGTCCGACTCGCGTGGACAAGACCATGCATGGGTGAATGACACACACACCCCCACACACACACACACACACACACACACACACACACACACACACACACACACACACACACACACACACACACACACGTATATAACTCCTATAAAATCTCCCCTGAACTACATCACTGAGTCAACTTTTGCATTAATTATTCAACAACTTGTGATTTCCCCTCACTGCCTGCCTGCCTCCCTGCCTCACTGCCTGCCCCCCTGCCTGCCCCCCTGCCTGCCTCACTGCCTGCCTCCTGCCTGCCTCACTGCCTGCCCCACTGCCTGCCTCCCTGCCTGCCTGCCTCCCTGCCTTGCCTCCCTGCCTGCCTCAACCTCCCTTCCCCCACAATAAACTGTTGATTTGTGAAGTTTCCTGATGACATGCAAGTCGGGAACAAAATAGTCAGGAAATAACAACACATCACAGCCGCGGAGATACGGGGGGAATATAATACACAAAAAAACATACCTCTCTGCACGAATACTAGAAATACTAGAATACTAGACAATGAATAACGTGAAGAAGAACTAGTTAAGAAGGAACAGCCGTTAGTATAAAACCCTTTTGATGCCATACGACAAACCATAATGATGAAAAAATGAATAAATAAATACATAGATAATCTTCATGGTAAAAATACGATAATGTATAACTAGGGTATTAAGAACAGGTTAATAAGGAAAAGCATTAAGGCTACCGTACATAACACTATAGTCGCCACCTGCACTAATGTCGCCAGGCGCTATATATTACGAATGATAGCATCACTACTGCTGTGTCTGTGCCACTGAAGATGATACACAGTAGTTTATATCATGACTGTATAATCTACCCTGTTTCAGCGTTGTTTTATGCTTTGTATCTGCAAGTATATACGGTTTCAAATTACACTACTCGTTTTTCTTCGGGCGACGACGACGGCGGGAGGACACTCAGATCATAAACACTAACTGGCGATCTTAGTGTAGGTCACCACTCGGTTGATATTTTTGTAATTTGTTCATTTATAGCCAAAATATGACACAGATGAAGACACGAAATGTCACAGACTCCAGACAGCCCTTCTAACTGTCCTGAAATCATGGATGTAGAAATGTAAGTATTAACGCCACCAGACGGCTGTAAATAGAAAAAAAACGTTGTCCTGGCGACTTTAGTGTTATCTATGGATAATAACCTTTCGTGTTCATCAAGGGAAGAGGAAGCCATCAGTGAAGCCAACCAATCACTGCTGTGTGTTTCATGAATACCAAATCTTACTCCCTCAAGGACGAAGACATCATTATCAACCTTCCCCGTTCATCATGCCATTAGTGATAACCTTCCCACCACTCGATAATTTCAGATCTGATGCCATTAAAAGATAAACATCGCATGATCCTCCTCCTCCTCCTCCTCCTCCTCCTCCTCCTCCTCCTCCTCCTCCTCCTCCTATTTATCTTCCTCCTCCTCCTTCTCTTCTTCTTCTTCTTCTTCCTCTTCTTCTTCCTCTTCTTCTTCTTCCTCTTCTTCCTCCTCCTCCTCCTCCTCCTCCTCCTATTTATCTTCCTCCTCCTCCTTCTCTTCTTCTTCTTCCTCTTCTTCTTCCTCTTCTTCTTCCTCTTCTTTTTCCTCCTCTTCCTCCTCCTCTTCCTCCTCCTCTTCCTCCTCCTCTTCCTCTTTCTCTTTCTCTTCCTCTTCTTCTTCTTCTTCTTCTTCTTCTACTTCTTCTTCTTCTTGTGACCTTTGAAGCTTAGTATCGCTTCCTAGGTCCTCTTCAACTTGGTCTCCTTAGTAAACACGCTAACATACAGTACCTTATACTTCCTATATAGAATGCCTGTCAATGTCTGAATCCACCTCTTTTTACCTCAAGGACAAAGACACAATTAATCTTCCCACCACACGATGATTTATATTCTGATCCTATTAAGAGATAAATGCGGCGTATAATATAATACTTACTTCCTATATAAATGTGCCTCACCTTGAAAATAAATTGAACATTGAAATACAAGAGAAAATACATGAATACTACTACTACTGTACTACTACTACTACTATCACTACCACTACTACTACTACTACTACTATACTACTACTACTACTACTACTACTACTACTACTACTACTACTACTACTATACTACTACTATACTACTACTACTACTATACTACTACTACTACTACTACTACTACTACTACTACTACTACTATACTACCACTACTACTATCACTACCACTACTACTACTACTATACTACTACTACTACTACTACTACTACTACTACTACTATACTACTACTACTACTACTACTACTACTACTACTACTACTACTACTACTACACTATACTACTACTACTACTACTACTACCACACCACCACTACTACTACTACTACTACTACTACTACTATACTATACTACTACTACTACTACTACTATACTACTCTACTACTACTAACTACTACTACTATTACTACTACTACACTACTATACTACTACTACTACTACTATACTACTACTACTACTACTACTATACTACTACTACTACTATACTACTACTACTACTACTACTACTCTACTACTATACTTACTACTATACTACTTAATACTACTTACTACTACTACTACTATACTACTATACTACTACTATACTACATACTACTACTACTACTACTAACTACTACTACTACTACTACTACTAACATACTATACTACTACTATCTCACTACACTATACTACTACTACTACTATACTACTACTACTACTACTACTACTACTACTACTACTATACTACTACTATACACTACTATCACTACACTACTACTACTACTACTACTACTACTAACATACACTATACTACTACTACTACTACTACTATACTATACTATACTACTACTACTACTACTACTACTACTATACTACTACTACTACTACTACTACATACTACCATATAACTACTCACTACTACTATACTACTACTACTACTATACTACTACTATACTACTACTACTACTACTACTACTACTATACTATACTACTACTACTACTACTACTACTACTACTACTACTATATACTCTATCACTACCACTACTACTACTACTAACTACTACTACTACTACTACTATCACTACCACTACTACTACTACTACTACTATACTACTTACTATACTATACTACTACTAATACTACATACTACTACTATACTACTACTATACTACTACTACTACTATATACTACTACTACTACTACTACTAATACTACTTACTATACTACTACTACTACTACTACTACTACTACTACTACTACTACATACTATTACTACATACATACTACTACTACTACTACTAACACTACCACTACTACTACTACTACTACTACTACTACTACTATCACTACCACTACTACTACTACTATACTACTATACTACTACTACTACTATACTACTACTACTACTATTACTACTACCTACTATACTACTATACTACTATACTACATATACAGCCTACTACTACTACTACTACTCACTACTACACTACTACTACTACTACTACTACTACTACTATACTACTACTACTACTACTACTACTACTACTTACTACTACCTATACTACTACTACTACTACTCTACTATACTACCACTACATACTACTACTACTACTACTACTATCACTACACTACTACTACTACTACTACTATAACTACTACTTACTACTACTACTACTATACTACTACTACTATACTACTACTATCACTACACACTACTACTACTACTACTACTATATACTACTACTACTAACTACTACTACTACTACTACTACCCACTACTACTATACTACTACTACTACTACTACTACTACTACTACTACACTACTACTACTACTACTACTATCACCACCACTATACTACTACTACTACTACTACTACTATCTACTACTACTATACTACTACTACTACTACTACTACTATACTACTACTATCACTACTACTACTACTACTACTAATATCACTACTACTACTACTACTACTACTATACTACTACTACTACTAACATACCACCTACTACTTACTACTACTACTACTACTACACTACACTCTACTACCACTACTACTACTACTACTACTACTACTACTACCACTACACATCTACCCCTACCTACTACTACTACACTACTACTACTACTACTACTACTACACTACTACTACCCTCACACCACTTCTACCACTACTACTATACTACTACTACTACTATACTACTACTACTACTACTAACTACTACTACAATACTACTACTACTTCACCTACTACTACATACTACTACTACTCACTACTACTACCTACTACTACTCTACTACTACTACTACTACTACTACTACTAACTAACTACATATACTACTATACTACTATTACT
>JACEEZ010004022.1:8397-90897 GCA_016584305.1 Chionoecetes opilio | reverse complement strand
AGCTTTTTTTTTTCATATAGTTTTGGCTCGTGGTTTTAAGGTAGAAATTTTTACCGTAACCAAAAAAAACTATTAGTAATAAAAAAACATTCATTAAAAACTCCCACTCATTCCCACTCACTCTCACTCACTCCCACTCATTCCCACTCATTCCCACTCATTCCCACGTGCTCCCACTCATTCCTACTCACTCCTACTCATTCCCACTCATTCCCACTCATTCCCACGCACTCATTCCCACTCACTCCTACTCATTCCCACTCATTCCTACTCATTCCCACTCATTCCCACGTACTCCCACGTACTCCCACTCATTCCCACTCACTCCTACTCATTCCCACTCATTCCCACTCACTCCTACTCATTCCCACTCATTCCTACTCATTCCCACTCATTCCCACGTACTCCCACTCATTCCCACGTACTCCCACTCATTCCCACTCACTCCTACTCATTCCCACTCATTCCCACTCACTCCTACTCATTCCCACTCATTCCCACACTAGGCTAATTTCGTAGTACGCCTCCAAACTAGGGAAACAACCATATCTCCATAAGTAATATAACCAAGGGAGAGGTTGAGAGCAAAGTAACTGATATCGTATAATATAAGTAACTTTGGTTTAGTTTAGTGGACCTCAAGCTAACTGCGGGTCACCTACACTAACACATGGATGAAAGAACAGCAAGTCATCACTTATCAACAGCAAGGCCCGGCAGATACAATAACTAACTGTTCTCTCTCTCTCTCTCTCTCTCTCTCTCTCTCTCTCTCTCTCTCTCTCTCTCTCTCTCTCTCTCTCTCTCTCTCTCTCTCTCTCTCTCTCTCTCTCTCTCTCTCTCTCTCTCTCAACCATAACGCGTCCATGACAATAAAACAGTAATCATCATACACGAATGCCGTTTTCTCAGCCCTGAACTCGGGTGAAGGAAAACTTGATATTACACACACACACACGCACAGACACAGACACAGACACAGTCACAGACACAGTCACAGACACAGACACAGACACAGACACACACACACACACACACAACACACCACACACACACACACACACACACACCTTTGCTAGCCTCACATTATTTTCTCTACCAAAATCCTTACTTTGCACCCGTCAAACTCTTTTATTTTTCGTGATATTTCCTAAACAACTTCGGAAAAAACTCACACTGAACGTCAAAGAACGAAACATGATAGGAAAAAACAAGGAGGAAAGTCAGAGTAACTAACCTAACCTAACCTAACCTAACCTAACCTAACCTAACCTAACCTAACCTAACCCGTGCTATCCTCTACCTAATGCCACCCTTGCACCCGTCAAACCTTTCTTCATTCATAGCTTTTCTCTTTTTCTTTTTCTCAACAACTTCGGGAAACACTCTCACCGAACGTCGAAGAATGCAACACAATAGGAAAACACACAGAGGAAAGTTAAGAGAGTCATCCAACGCGACTTTTGCACCGCCACGCCCAGATGGGTTACAGGAATTTCCCCCCCAACCTTTCCTTCTGTGCGCCGCGCTTACGAAGAATTATCACTGCAACACACACCGCCAGGAAACCAGGTCGCCCCGGGAGTCAGGCGTGCGCGGGTCAACACGTTAGAGACCATGAGTTATTAACCGTGTTTAGAGAGGTCGGGGCACTAGGGGCTGCGAGAAAAAGTTGGGAGTCTGGTAGGGGTGCGGACCGATGAAAAGGTTAGACACACTGCCTTAGACCTTAGAACTTCACCTAACTTAACTTCCTAACCCAGCGATTTGCATATTGAGTAAGGACGAAGGAGGGGAGGGGAGACACACACACACACAGAGAGAGAGAGAGAGAGAGAGAGAGAGAGAGAGAGAGAGAGAGAGAGAGAGAGAGAGAGAGAGAGAGACCCCCCTGCACTGTTATTTTTACCGTCCTTCCGTCAGTTGTTAGAGTCCGTGTTGTCATTCACGACGGTACATTTGGCGGTACTAATGACACATTAGTACCGCCAAGACCGCAACTTTGGGTTCAAAGAGCTATTTACTGTATGATGTACGGTGTCGTTCTGCGGTTGACCACTCTTACCATCTATGTTTGTGTTTGTTTTTTGTTTTGGATTTTTGGATTCATATCAATTTATTTTGGCCGTCAAGTATTTTTTTTTTTTTTTTTTTTTTTTGTCATGAAAATTCCGTGGCCATCGAATTTTTGTCTTAATTTTTTTGTTGGGGGGAAGGTATTGTATTGTTGTTGTTTTTTGTCCTATGAAAATTCCTTGACCCGATCTCGAGTTTTTTATTGTTGTGTTTGGTTAGAAGTGTGAAGTTTATAAGTCAAGTTCCGATGCAGTTTATGGTTTGGCTGGCCTTATAAAGACAGGATAGATAAACATATGCTTTGCTTCAACGCTCGCACTCTCACTATACATCATTGCATTATATAGACATTGTAAACTAGAGAAAGAACCATTATGTATAATAATCAAGAGAAGTAATTATGTTTAGCAATGGAATCCATGTTGTGCACTATTTTTGTTCTTGGATTCAAATCTTTTTACCCAAATTTTTCATTTGCTTTTTAAAATCGTCTGTTGTTAGTCATAAAATTACGAAAAGTAGCTCAATATACCAAATTAGTTAGTGGACAAGGATACTAAACAGGTGATATCTATATAATATCACTTACATTCATTGAAATTGTCTAATGGTACCCAAATTACAATGGAAATTACGTTCTGGGCCTCAAGGGGTTAACCAAACTCTTAAAAGCGAAATAAAAAGCGTGTGTATGTGTATCCGAATGTGTGTGTGTGTGTTATTCACCCATGGTTTTGTCCACGCGAGCTGGCTCGCGATCGCCAGTTTCACCCTCTCAGTGCGAGCTTGGAGCTCATTATTACCGATCTTTGGGTAATGCTGGGACCTCACACACCACACCCCCCATCCCTTGCTCAAGGGGGACAGTAACCGCCCGAATTTTTCAGTAAAAAATCCCCATGAGCATTCGAACCGCCTACCACAGAAAGGAAGGCCAGCGCGCTATCTACTGGACCATCTGGGACTGGACCATCACTACTGGTGTAGTGTATGTGTGTGCGTGTGTGTTGAATCAGCGGCGGACCATTGTGTGCAACAGAGACTAGAGCAAGGACGCCTTTTAAAACATATACAAAAGAATCGCATGATTATTGAAAACACCAAAAAACTCTTGTCATTCTTGCACCCGACTGGAACCCAACCAATGTGTATCAGCGTGACCACAACAACAACAAGATAAGATTAGATTTTCATCCTATCTAGACACTTTGCAAGTACCAACTACAAGGTTATTGACTATACAAAGCGCCGCCACGTCAGCACGAACTAGGCGGACTCGAACCGCTGACCGAATGCGCAGGGACGCTGCACATTGCTAGCTCACGTCTCTACCAACCTTGCCACTCTGACGGGCACAACAACAACAACAACAACAACAAACAGCTATAACAACACCATTAACAACAACAACAACAACAACAACAACAAACAACAACAACAAACAAACAACAACAACAACAACAACAACAACAACAACAACACTACTAACAACAACAACAACAAACAAACTGTAACAAACTAAATACAAAAAAAGGGAGAGACGGGAGGGTTAATCGGGGCCATGCGAATATAAGAGTGACATATGATGACACACACACACACACACACACACACCACACACACACACACACACACACACACACCAAGGTTACGATGAAGACGATAACCATGACGTAATATCGCACTGGTAACTATAATAAGAATTGTGAGTCATCGTAAAGCATCGTATAATCGAAACTACGATCATTTTTACGATCTTTAGTCTTTACTTTAACTTTATTTCGCTGGGTTTTATTTTAGTCTTTTTTTAGATTTGGGTTTAATTTTAGCTGGAATTTATTTTCGTCTTTTCTTTTGGTATTTCTTTAATTGATATTTAGGTTTAATCTTTACTTAAGCATTATTTCGCTGCTTAAGTCTTGCTGATGATGGAAAGAGTGGGTATTCCCGGTGTGTTTTTCCGTGTTTATTATTAGCTGAAGTTTCAAGTAGGAGATAATGAAGAGAAAGCTTGGAGGGTGGAGGTGGCTGGAGGGAAAGGAGGAGGAGATTAGGAGGAGGAGGAGGAGGAGGAGGAGGAGGATGGAGAGATATGTAAGGAGGAGGATGGGAATGATAAAGAGAGAATAGGGTGAATGGAAGATGAAAGGGAAGAGAGGGGGCGATGACAGGGAGGAAAGTGAAAGGAAGAGTAGAGGAGGAGGAGGAGGAGAGAGTGAGAGGATTGTAAACATTGACCAAGAAGTGACCTACCATTACCATTGACCTACCATTACCATTGACCTACTATTACCATTGACCTACTATTACCATTGACCTACTATTACCATTGACCTACTATTACCATTGACCTACTATTACCATTGACCTACCATTACCATTGACCTACCATTACCATTGACCTACCATTACCATTGACCTACCATTACCATTGACCTACCATTACCATCACCACTCTTTGCTGTCAAAACCCTTTCACTATTGTTACTATTAAAAAAAGCCTTAAAACTAAAACTCAAGCAACAAATATATCCACCATGGCCACGAACAGTACTACAACTAACAATGCAACAAATCAACGCAAAACTAAATTACTAAAACATATACATTAATATCTCTTCACTTTTTTATCCACACCACTAACTAATTTCACCATCATCATCACCATCACCATCACCTCACCCTCACCATCATCACTCGACTCTTCTCACCTTAACAATCCAGTGATTCAGCTCTTCTCTGACCACTCACTCTATAAGAAGAAACTATAATGGTATAACTTACTAGACACAATAAGTATAAGTATAGCAAATAGGTATACAGTATATAGAAATAGAAAATAACTATAAGAAACTATATACTATAACACTAGTAACTTGAACATCCTATTTTGCCTCAGAGTAAAATCCGGTGGTTGTGTAGTTAGTGTGTAGTGTTTGTGTGGTGTGTAGTTAATGTAGTGTGTTTAGTGTTGTGTGGTGTGTGTGTGTGGTGTGTGGCTAATGTAGTGTGTATGTAGTTAGTCGGAAAAATCTGCAAAAGCAAAAGTGGTGTAAGATCATCGTGTGTTGCGGGAAAGAGAAAGTGTAGTGGTGCTTTTATAACGGTGTGGGCGCGGAAGGATGACTAGGTGGCTGGCGGGAGGCTGGGACTGTCTGATGCATGAGTGGCGGGGATTACCTATCTCTGCAAAAACCACCACTGCCACCACAATCACCACTACCAGTTTAATAGGAACTACCACGTGCAGGTCTCACAGCCTCTTGTAGCTTCATTATTTTCTTATGTTCTTATGTCATCAACTCCTCTCATTACCTCTAACACCACCACTTCTACCACTAATATCACCACCACCATCACCATCATCTCCACTAACATTATTATCACCACCACACCACACCACCACCACCACCATCACCACCACCACCACCAAACGTCATTTTCTCGGTACTAGTTTTTCTCTCTTCAATGATTTGTTCCACGAAAATTAGAAATATGTACAGATGATTACAAATTGTTATGGGACGTAAGCATTTCATCAGTAACATAATCATAGTGGGAAAGAAATAAGGAATTTATAGACAGACATTTAACAGTGGCGTGATTTTTTTTCTCTCTCTCTCTCTCTCTCTCTCTCTCTCTCTCTCTCTCTCTCTCTCTCTCTCTCTCTCTCTCTCTCTCTCTCTCTCTCTCTCTCTCTCTCTCTCTCTCTCTCTCTCTCATCCCTTAATGCCTTTGAAAGCCAGTCGCCATATGTAAGACGCTGATTCATTTCTTTTCTTTCACCCCGGCACCGCTATCTCCGCCCTCACGCCCAACCCACAGACTCGGGGTGGGTGGGGGGTGGGTGGGGGGGGGGGCGTACCGGTGGGGGTGGGAGGAGGAGGGGGGTGGAAGGGGTTGAGTGCAGGGGCAGGGGAGAAGAGAAAGAATGAAAGTCTAGTTCGTTATCCTGTGAAGGTTTTTTTGTTCTCTCACTAATGTTTCGTTTTATGAATCTACTAACCGCAAAGCCGCGCTCCGGGCGGACTTTTTGGCTAGCTCCTGCGGAGGGCTATTGGTGGGCCCTTCGGCCCACCAAACACAGACTCTCCAGATAGCCCCTTCTAACTTTCCTGAAATCATGGATGTAGAAATGTATGTATTACCCAACCCATTCAACATTCACACCCCAACCCATTCACTCACCCATTACCCATCACCCCCCACCCATTCACTCACCCATTACCCACATCACCCCCACACCATTCACTCACCCATTACCCATCACCCCCACCCATTCACTCACCCATTACCCATCACCCCCACCCTCATTCCCTCACCCATCCACCCATCACCCCCCAACCCATCACCCCCACCCATTCACTTACCACCCATTACCCATTCACTCACCCATTACCCATCACCCTACATCAAGGTTTCCTCAATTCTCGCAACCCACTTTTTTTCACAATTCTCGCTAATATGCTACTAAAAAAAAAAAAAAAAAAAAAAAAAAAAAAAAAAGTGATCGGATCATCCGATAAGTGGGCTTAAAATGTTCCCCTGCTCGACCCAGTTCCAAAACTGTACCATATGATGGTATTGCGCCACGGGGGGCGGCACCTATCGCGGACACACAGACACACACACAGACACACACTTTTGCTTATATTATTATAGACTTCAGAGTTTGTATATCGCGATTCACATTTCCAGGAACGCTACTGTACGTATATATATATATATATACACGTATATATTTACGTATACAGGCCCGTAGCCACGGGGGGGACCGATGGGGGGGAGGTTTGCTCCCCCAAGAAACTTATTAGCCCCTCACCCCCAGAAGTTTTAATTTAACAATATTATTAACAATAAAAAATATTTGAGATAAAATTGAATAAATATTATGCTCTATACTATCATACTTTATATAATAAAACTTGGTTCATCACATGTTCATAGAAGACATTCTAGTAGAAATATACGTGGAAGGAGAAGTATTCAAAAGTAAAGCCCTTCTTACGGTGGAAATAGACCCCAAAATTTCAAGTCCTGGCTACGGGCCTGTACGTAGATCAAGACGACATTTGTATTGGAACAAATTAACAATCAATCGGAGCTCATACCAGGAATGATTTGTTTGGAAAAGGGAAAAAACCCTCATTGTAACGATTTTCCTCTCCCTCCCTTCTGCAGGAGCATGGTGCGTCAGACGGGAGCCACGCTGACGGGCCAGGAGGGGGCGGTGGCGGATGCGGCGGTGGTGGTGGTGGCGGTGGGGCGCGACCACTACGATCACCTCCCCATCGCCCTCCTGCAGGGCAAGGTGCTCGTCGACGTCTCCAACAACACGGAGCGACGCAAGGGTCCGCAGTGAGTGTTACGACCCGCGTGTGGAGACGAGACTGACGGGGTGCCAATATAGAAATAGTACCGTCAATACCACTATAGTCGCCACTGCACTAATGTCGCCAGGCGCCATATATTACGAATATTAGCATTGTATGTGCCACTGAAGAGGCATGCACAGTAGTTTATATCATGTACCTGTCTTCAGTGGCACATACAAGTTTGTAGTGATGCTAAAATTCGTAATATATGGCGCCTGGCGACATTAGTGCAGTGGCGACTATAGTGTTATTGACGGTAGTTCAGTCATCCTGCTGTATTGTTACTTTCTTATTGTTGTCTTGAATCTCCAAACAATATTTATTTCTAATCAAGAATCACATTACTATAAACTCGCCGCACTTTAAGCTGGCGAAAATGTAGGCCCCTGCACTCCCCCCTTCTGAACGCACGGGATTGGCTGAGGTGTTGGGTGTTGGGTGAGAATGCCTTACTCCAAGTTCCGCCCTAAAGCCCCAACACCCAACACCTCAGCCAATCCCGTGCGTTCGGAAGGGGGAGTGAAGGGGCACATTTTCGCCAACTTAACGTGTGACAAGTATACGATGACTGTTGTATAGAGTGTGAGACTAACGCCATGTCTGGATGGTGCAGTTACCGGAGCAACGCGGAGTACCTTCAGGGGCTGGTGCAGGAGGCCCACGTGGTCAAGGGCTTCAACGTGCTGTCTGCCTACGCCCTCGAGAACGGCGGCCTGCAGGGCAGCAAGGAGGTGGGTGTGCAGGCCGAGGCGCCGCGGTGCTGTTATTGTGCTTGACATGTAGCGTGCAGATGTTTACATATATCTCTTTATTTTTCTATCTATTGGTCAATCCATCGATCTGTCTCCTTTTCTATCAGTCTTTCGGGATTGGCTGAGGTGTTGGGTGTTGGGTGAGAATGCCTTACTCCAAGTTCCGCCCTAAAGCCCCAACACCCAACACCTCAGCCAATCCCGTGCGTTCGGAAGGGGTGTGTGGTGTTATTGTGCTGGACATTTACCTTGCATATTTTTACGCAGCCTATATCTATTTATTTTTCCTTACCGGTCTATACATCAGTCTGTCTCCTTTTCTGTCAGTCTTTCTGTTTGTTCTGTCACTACCCTGCCCTGTCTATGTATGTGATATTTGGTTGACATTTAGCGTGCAGGTTTATATATATATATTTATTTATTTCTCCTTCTATCGGTCTATCCATCAAGTGTCTGCTATTCTGTCAGTCTTTCTGTCTGTCTGTTCTTCACTGCCTTGCCTCGCCACGCTAATAAAGTAGTAATATGTAATGTTATTTGACTTCACATTTACCTTGCAGATGTTTACGTAGATCTCTATATATTTCTCCATCTATATCGGTCTATTCGTCAGTCTGTCTGCTTGTCTGTCTGTCTTTCTGGTCTTTTCTTCACCGCCAGGCCCTGCCTGTGTTATTTTGTTTGACATTCAACTTGCAGATTTCCACATATATCTTTATTTTACTATCTATTGGTATTTCAAAATTTATCCATCAATTCGTCTCCTTTTTTCTACTTTTCTGTCAGTCTGTCTGTCTGTTTCTTTCAGTCTGTCTCCTTTTCTGTCTGTCTGTCTTTCTGTTTCTTTCAGTCTGTCTCCTTGTCTGTCTGTCTGTCTTTCTGTTTCTTTCAGTCTGTCTCCTTTTCTGTCTGTCTTTGTTTCTTTCAGTCTGTCTCCTTTTCTGTCTGTTTGTCTTTGTTTCTTTCAGTCTGTCTCCTTGTCTGTCTGTTTGTCTTTCTGTTTCTTTCAGTCTGTCTCCTTTTCTGTGTGTCTGTCTTTCTGTTTCTTTCAGTCTGTCTCCTTTTCTGTCTGTCTGTCTTTCTGTTTCTTTCAGTCTGTCTCCTTTTCTGTGTGTCTGTCTTTCTGTTTCTTTCAGTCTGTCTCCTTTTCTGTGTGTCTGTCTTTGTTTCTTTCAGTCTGTCTCCTTTTCTGTGTGTCTGTCTTTCTGTTTCTTTCAGTCTGTCTCCTTTTCTGTCTGTCTGTCTTTGTTTCTTTCAGTCTGTCTCCTTTTCTGTCTGTCTGTCTTTCTGTTTCTTTCAGTCTGTCTCCTTGTCTGTCTGTTTGTCTTTCTGTTTCTTTCAATCTGTCTCCTTTTCTGTCTGTTTGTCTTTCTGTTTCTTTCAGTCTGTCTGTCTTTCTGTTTCTTTCAGTCTGTCTCCTTTTCTGTCTGTCTGTCTTCTGTTTCTTTCAGTCTGTCCTCCTTTTCTGTCTGTTTGTCTTTCTGTTTCTTTCAGTCTGTCTCCTTTTCTGTCTGTCTGTCTTTGTTTCTTTCAGTCTGTCTCCTTTTCTGTCTGTCTGTCTTTGTTTCTTTCAGTCTGTCTCCTTGTCTGTCTGTCTGTCTTTCTGTTTCTTTCAGTCTGTCTGTCTGTCTTTGTTTCTTTCAGTCTGTCTCCTTGTCTGTCTGTCTGTCTTTCTGTTTCTTTCAGTCTGTCTGTCTGTCTTTGTTTCTTTCAGTCTGTCTCCTTTTCTGTCTGTCTGTCTTTGTTTCTTTCAGTCTGTCTCCTTGTCTGTCTGTCTGTCTTTCTGTTTCTTTCAGTCTGTCTGTCTGTCTTTGTTTCTTTCAGTCTGTCTCCTTGTCTGTCTGTCTGTCTTTCTGTTTTCTTTCAGTCTGTCTGTCTGTCTTTGTTTCTTTCGTCTGTCTCCTTTTCTGTCTGTCTGTCTTTGTTTCTTCAGTCTGTCTCCTTTTCTGTCTGTCTGTCTTTCTGTTTCTTTCAGTCTGTCTCCTTTTCTGTCTGTTTGTCTTTCTGTTTCTTTCAGTCTGTCTCTTTTCTGTCTGTCTGTCTTTGTTTCTTTCAGTCTGTCTCCTTTTCTGTCTGTCTGTCTTTGTTTCTTTCAGTCTGTCTCCTTGTCTGTCTGTCTGTCTTTCTGTTTCTTTCAGTCTGTCTGTCTGTCTTTGTTTCTTTCAGTCTGTCTCTTGTCTGTCTGTCTGTCTTTCTGTTTCTTTCAGTCTGTCTGTCTGTCTTTGTTTCTTTCAGTCTGTCTCCTTTTCTGTCTGTCTGTCTTTGTTTCTTTCAGTCTGTCTCCTTTTTCTGTCTGTCTGTCTTTCTGTTTCTTTCAGTCTGTCTCCTTTTCTGTCTGTTTGTCTTTCTGTTTCTTTCAGTCTGTCTCCTTTTCTGTGTGTCTGTCTTTCTGTTTCTTCAGTCTGTCTCCTTTTCTGTCTGTTTGTCTTTGTTTCTTTCAGTCTGTCTCCTTGTCTGTCTGTTTGTCTTTCTGTTTCTTTTTTCAGTCTGTCTCCTTTTCTGTCTGTCTGTCTTTCTGTTTCTTTCAGTCTGTCTCCTTTTTCTGTCTGTCTGTCTTTCTGTTTCTTTCAGTCTGTCTCCTTTTCTGTCTGTCTGTCTTTCTGTTTCTTTCAGTCTGTCTCCTTTTCTGTCTGTTTGTCTTTGTTTCTTTCAGTCTGTCTCCTTGTCTGTCTGTTTGTCTTTCTGTTTCTTTCAGTCTGTCTCCTTTTCTGTCTGTTTGTCTTTGTTTCTTTCAGTCTGTCTCCTTTTCTGTCTGTCTGTCTTTCTGTTTCTTTCAGTCTGTCTCCTTTTCTGTCTGTCTGTCTTTCTGTTTCTTTCAGTCTGTCTCCTTTTCTGTCTGTCTTTGTTTCTTTCAGTCTGTCTCCTTTTCTGTCTGTCTGTCTTTCTGTTTCTTTCAGTCTGTCTCCTTGTCTGTCTGTCTTTGTTTCTTTCAGTCTGTCTCCTTTTCTGTCTGTCTGTCTTTCTGTTTCTTTCAGTTTGTCTCCTTGTCTGTCTGTCTGTCTTTCTGTTTCTTTCAGTCTGTCTCCTTGTCTGTCTGTCTGTCTTTGTTTCTTTCAGTCTGTCTCCTTTTCTGTCTGTCTGTCTTTGTTTCTTTCAGTCTGTCTCCTTGTCTGTCTGTCTGTCTTTCTGTTTCTTTCAGTCTGTCTCCTTGTCTGTCTGTCTGTCTTGTTTCTTTCAGTCTGTCTCCTTGTCTGTCTGTCTGTCTTTGTTTCTTTCAGTCTGTCTCCTTGTCTGTCTGTCTGTCTTTCTGTTTCTTTCAGTCTGTCTCCTTTTCTGTCTGTTTGTCTTTCTGTTTCTTTCAGTCTGTCTCCTTGTCTGTCTGTCTGTCTTTGTTTCTTTCAGTCTGTCTCCTTGTCTGTCTGTCTGTCTTTGTTTCTTTCAGTCTGTCTCTTGTCTGTCTGTCTGTCTTTCTGTTTCTTTCAGTCTGTCTCCTTGTCTGTCTGTCTGTCTTTGTTTCTTTCAGTCTGTCTCCTTGTCTGTCTGTCTGTCTTTCTGTTTCTTTCAGTCTGTCTGTCTGTCTTTGTTTCCTTCAGTCTGTCTGTCTTTCTGTTTCCTTCAGTCTGTCAGTCTTTCTGTTTCCTTCAGTCTGTCTGTCTTTGTTTCCTTCAGTCTGTCTGTCTTTGTTTCCTTCAGTCTGTCTATCTTTCTGTTTCCTTCAGTCTGTCTGTCTTTCTGTTTCCTTCAGTCTGTCTGTCTTTGTTTCCTTCAGTCTGTCTGTCTTTGTTTCCTTCAGTCTGTCTGTCTTTGTTTCCTTCAGTCTGTCTGTCTTTGTTTCCTTCAGTCTGTCTGTCTTTGTTTCCTTCAGTCTGTCTGTCTTTGTTTCCTTAAGTCTGTCTGTCTTTGTTTCCTTCAGTCTGTCTGTCTTTGTTTCCTTCAGTCTGTCTGTCTTTCTGTTTCCTTCAGTCTGTCTGTCTTTGTTTCCTTCAGTCTGTCTGTCTTTGTTTCCTTCAGTCTGTCTGTCTTTCTGTTTCCTTCAGTCTGTCTGTCTTTCTGTTTCCTTCAGTCTGTCTGTCTTTGTTTCCTTCAGTCTGTCTGTCTTTCTGTTTCCTTCAGTCTGTCTGTCTTTGTTTCCTTCAGTCTGTCTGTCTTTCTGTTTCCTTCAGTCTGTCTGTCTTTCTGTTTCCTTCAGTCTGTCTGTCTTTGTTTCCTTCAGTCTGTCTGTCTTTCTGTTTCCTTCAGTCTGTCTGTCTTTCTGTTTCCTTCAGTCTGTCTGTCTTTCTGTTTCCTTCAGTCTGTCTGTCTTTCTGTTTCCTTCAGTCTGTCTGTCTTTGTTTCCTTCAGTCTGTCTGTCTTTCTGTTTCCTTCAGTCTGTCTGTCTTTCTGTTTCCTTCAGTCTGTCTGTCTTTGTTTCCTTCAGTCTGTCTGTCTTTCTGTTTCCTTCAGTCTGTCTGTCTTTGTTTCCTTCAGTCTGTCTGTCTTTCTGTTTCCTTCAGTCTGTCTGTCTTTCTGTTTCCTTCAGTCTGTCTGTCTTTGTTTCCTTCAGTCTGTCTGTCTTTCTGTTTCCTTCAGTCTGTCTGTCTTTCTGTTTCCTTCAGTCTGTCTGTCTTTCTGTTTCCTTCAGTCTGTCTGTCTTTCTGTTTCCTTCAGTCTGTCTGTCTTTGTTTCCTTCAGTCTGTCTGTCTTTGTTTCCTTCAGTCTGTCTATCTTTCTGTTTCCTTCAGTCTGTCAGTCTTTGTTTCCTTCAGTCTGTCTGTCTTTCTGTTTCCTTCAGTCTGTCTGTCTTTCTGTTTCCTTCAGTCTGTCTGTCTTTCTGTTTCCTTCAGTCTGTCTGTCTTTGTTTCCTTCAGTCTGTCAGTCTTTGTTTCCTTCAGTCTGTCTGTCTTTCTGTTTCCTTCAGTCTGTCTGTCTTTCTGTTTCCTTCAGTCTGTCTGTCTTTGTTTCCTTCAGTCTGTCAGTCTTTGTTTCCTTCAGTCTGTCTGTCTTTCTGTTTCCTTCAGTCTGTCTGTCTTTCTGTTTCCTTCAGTCTGTCTGTCTTTTGTTTCCTTCAGTCTGTCTGTCTTTCTGTTTCCTTCAGTCTGTCTGTCTTTCTCTTTCCTTCAGTCTGTCTGTCTTTGTTTCCTTCAGTCTGTCTGTCTTTCTGTTTCCTTCAGTCTGTCTGTCTTTGTTTCCTTCAGTCTGTCTGTCTTTGTTTCCTTCAGTCTGTCTCCTTGTCTGTCTGTCTGTCTTTCTGTTTCCTTCAGTCTGTCTGTCTTTCTGTTTCCTTCAGTCTGTCTGTCTTTCTGTTTCCTTCAGTCTGTCTGTCTTTCTGTTTCCTTCAGTCTGTCTGTCTTTCTGTTTCCTTCAGTCTGTCTGTCTTTGTTTCCTTCAGTCTGTCTCCTTGTCTGTCTGTCTGTCTTTCTGTTTCCTTCAGTCTGTCTGTCTTTCTGTTTCCTTCAGTCTGTCTGTCTTTGTTTCCTTCAGTCTGTCTGTCTTTCTGTTTCCTTCAGTCTGTCTGTCTTTCTGTTTCCTTCAGTCTGTCTGTCTTTCTGTTTCCTTCAGTCTGTCTGTCTTTCTGTTTCCTTCAGTCTGTCTGTCTTTGTTTCCTTCAGTCTGTCTATCTTTCTGTTTCCTTCAGTCTGTCTCCTTGTCTGTCTATCTGTCTGTTCCTTCCTTCCCTCCCCCGCGTCGCCACACACCATAACAAAGCCTCGCCCTCACAGGTGTTCCTCGCGGGGGACCACACGGAGGCCAAGAGCAAGGTGTCGGCCATGGCGCGTGCGATGGGCCTAAACCCGGTGGACTGGGGGGGCCTGGCCGCCGCTCGGGACATCGAGGACGTGCCCCTGCGTCTCATGCCCTCCTGGCGGCGACCTGTGGCTGTCGTATTCGGTATCTTTGTCTTCCTGTGGATTCTGGCTTTCTTCTCGTGAGTCTTGTGTGTGTGTGTGGGGGGGGGGGGGTGACTGTGTGTATGTGTGTGTGGGGGGTGACTGTGTGTGACTGTGTGTGGGGGGGTGACTGTGTGTGGGGGGGGGTAACTGTGTGTGTGGGGGTGGGGGGTGACTGTGTGTGTGTGTGTGTTTGTGTGTGTGTGTGTGTGTGTGTGTGTGTGTGTGTGTGTGTGTGTGTGTGTATTTACCTAGTTGTGTTTTACAGGGCCACTCGTGGGGTCCCGTCTCCGTATCTACATTTATCCAGTCTTTCTTTCAACTAGTGCACATTCTTTGCCGATATCACCTCCTCGTTTAGTACATTTCAAACTTCTACATTTATATGAGGGAAATGTGTGTGTGTGTGTGTGTGGGTGTGTGGTAATGAATAACTATAAACCAGTAACAAATGTGCTGCTATTACAAGCCATCCCAACGTCAGGTTCCAGATTTGCCGCAACCTCGAATCGGGGCAGTGGCACGAGAACTGGAAACACATCCCCATGAGGAACTTCAACCGCGTCATCGCCATCACGGCGCTGTGGACGCTGGCCTTCTGCTACATCCCGGGTACGTGGCGCTCGACACCAGTGTTTCTTACCTTTGTTACCACCACGACCCCTTCAGTAGTGGGTCCTTGTCTCCATAACCCCCCCCCCCCCTTCACTTCTTCAACCAAGATATTTATTTCAAAGCAATCCTGAATCAGAAGAAAAAAACTGAAAAAATTATGTTTTTAGCACTTTTATTGTGCACATAATTATTCCTAAACACCTTACCTCTACTCAGCCCATTTAGTTAGATCACGTTTAATGAAATAATTGACAGTTTTTCTTCCTCCTTTAACGGCCCCCCACGTTAAGAACCGGTGCTCTACACACTGACCTTGTCTTACACCCACCCACATAACTGTACTCATACAAACCACTGTTCGGGGGGATTTAGGTTGTACGGCTGATGTTCAATGACTTCTATTCGAGCTATAAAAGTCATTGTAGTCGGACCGGCTTAACCCCCTCAGCCTTCACACCCAGATCTTTCCTTGGCTAAAAAAAATTGTATATTGTCGAGCCATAAAAGTACGAAAAGTTACTTAATATACCAAATTAGTTAGTGGACAAGGATACTAAACAGGTCATATCTATAAAATATTGCTTACATTCACTAAAAATTATCTAATGGTACCCAAATTAGAATGGAAATTATGTTCTGGGTCTCAAGGGGTTAAACTGGCAGTCTGGGTGGAGTCGCCTGAGGCCTCCTGTTGTACAATATGTACGGTAAAATTGTATCTATACGCGTGTATCTCCTTTGTGATGCCTTTTACAAATATTACAAAAGTTATACTCAATTATTTTCAATATGTGGCACTAGCACATTCCTGAGCCCCACCCAGATGCCAGTTTAAGCCGGTCCGACTATAGTGATATTAATTGTCATAGTATACGTGTGGTGAGTACTAATTGGCGCAACCCTGTATCTGCGAGATGATTATTGTCCTATATCTTTGCGGGGCAGGTTTGATCGCGGCGTACATCCAGCTATGTCGCGGGACCAAGTACAGCCGCTTCCCCAAGTGGCTGGACGACTGGCTTAAGATGAGGAAGCAACTGGGTCTGATCATGCTGGGCTTGGCGGGAATGCACGTGAGTCTGACGGTGCCTCTCTCGCTCATCCTCTCTCTACATCATCATCATCTTTCTGTTTAACATCAGATTTTCCCATGTCGTATATGAGGTTAGACGGTCGATGATACGCTTCCAACTATATCTATCCATTGCCTCAACCTCTTCAATGGCCAATGCTGCCAGATCCTCTTCAACATACTGCCTCCATGTCTTCCTTGGCCTGCTAAGTGGACGGCGACCTGTCACTTCCACTCTTTACAGCTCTCCCCAATGCCTCACCACCTTCTCTCCTCTTCACGTGCCCAAACCACCTCAATTTGTTTACTCTCAGCTCCTTCAATCCACATTTTCTTGCCACCTCTTCACTGGACACTTCATCTATCTCTCCATGTTCATTCTCTCGTTACAATTGCATTAACTCTGAAGTCCTACTGAATGACACTGAAAACTGCCTCGTGTCTCCCAATTTCATGAACTCTTTAAAGTAATCGTCCAGACCATTTCATCATTCCTGCTTTGATGTAGTTAGAGTATAGCCATTATCGAGTGTATCAACAATATGTTGTCACTTGCATCCAGTCAGCCGTTTTTTAATAATCCGCAATCAAAATCTGTAAATTCCCCGAGCTTCGAAAACGCTCATGGTAACTGGCAGACAATGCGCCACGGCTCGGTGACGTAGCAAAAGGGAGGCTCCTCTTCCCGCGCTGCTGTGTGTGTGTTTGTAGTTTGTGTGTGTGTGTGTGTGTGCGTAGTAGTGTTTGTGTGTGTGTGTGTGCGTAGTAGTGTTTGTTTGTGTGTGTGTGTGTGTGTAGTAGTGTGTGTGTGTGTGTGTAGTAGTGTTTGTGTGTGTGTAGTATTGTTTGTGTGTGTGTAGTACTGTTTGTGTGTGTTTGTGTGTAGTAGTGTTTGTGTGTGTGTGTGCGTAGTAGTGTTTGTGTGTGTGCGTAGTAGTGTTTGTGTGTGTGTGTGTGCGTAGTAGTGTTTGTGTGTGTGCGTAGTAGTGCTTGCGTGTGTGTGTGTGTGTGTGTGTGCGTAGTAGTGTGTGTGTGTAGTAGTGTTTGTGTGTTGTGTAGTAGTGTTGTGTGTGTGTGTGTGTGTGTGTGCGTGTGTGTGTGCGTAGTATGGTGTGTGTGTAGTAGTGTTTGTGTGTGTGTAGTAGGTTTGTGTGTGTGTAGTACTGTTTGTTGTGTGTAGTATGTTTGTGTGTGTGTGTGTGTAGTAGTGTTTGTGTGTTGTAGTAGTGTTTGTGTGTGTTGTGTGTGTAGTATGTTTGTGTGTGTGTAGTAGGTTTGTGTGTGTGTAGTAGTGTTTGTGTGTGTGTGGTGTGTGTGTGTGTAGTAGTGTGTGTGGTGTGTAGTAGTGTTTGTGTGTGTGTGTAGTAGTGTTTGTGTGTGTGTGTGTGTGTGTGTAGTGTGTGTGTGTGTGTGTGTGTGTAGTAGTGTTTGTGTGTGTGTGTGTAGTAGTGTTTGTGTGTGTGTGTGTGTGTGTGCGACTGTGCGTAGTAGTGTGTGTGTGTGTAGTAGTGCTTGTGTGTGTGTGTAGTAGTGTTTGTGTGTGTGTAGTAGTGTTTGTGTGTGTGTGTAGTAGTGCTTGTGTGTGTGTGTGTAGTAGTGTTTGTGCGTGTGTAGTAGTGTTTGTGTGTGTGTGTGTGTGTGTGTAGTAGTGTTTGTGTGTGAGTGTGTGTGTAGTAGTGTTTGTCTGTGTGTGTGTGTGTGTGTGTGTGTAGTAGTAGTGTTTGTGTGTGTGTGTGTGTAGTAGTGTTTGTGTGTGTAGTAGTGTTTGTGTGTATGTAGTAGTGTTTGTGCGTGTGTGTAGTAGTGTTTGTGTGTGTGTGTAGAAGTGTGTGTGTGTGTGTAGTAGTGTTGAACCTCAGCAGGCTCCGCTAACACCTGTTCACCTCGTACTCTGGCTCAAACATATAGGGTTGGGCTCCCATCACAATTTGGTTCGTTTTCCTCATATACGCGAGCAGCGTCATTTAGTTCGGTCTCAGATTAAGCATCGTACTCTAGATCTATCACAGCGACAGATTCACTGTCTGACACCGAAGTACAATCGCTCATCATAACATTTGCCGACAGGTCTCACAGAGGCAGACGAGTGTTGTTTACATTGGAGCGTCCCTTTTGTGACGTCATCAATAACATGCGTAGCCCTGTTGGAGGGAAGAAAAAAAAATTCGCGCGCTTTTTACAAAAGTCGTGTTTTTACGGAAATAATGCCTGGAAATCAATTATTTTTGGTGGATTAGGTGGTTTGAATTATTCAACATAATTAGGCAAAAAAAAATTGGGTCTGGACAATTACTTTAAGCTCAGGTTGCATTAGTACACCCTGTAATGTTACATTGTGTCCCCAGGCGTGCATCTCTGTGGCCTACATCACGCCGGAGACCACTGCATGGGTGTACGAGGCGGGCACCAAGATCGAGGCGGCGGTGGTGGTGGACGCCAACACTACGACCACGCAGATCATAACCATCTACAACACGGAGTTCAACTGGCGGGGAGAAATCTTCCTCACAATGGGTATGAACATAGAGCATTACATTATTACATTACGTTTACGGGAACTAACACGTGTAGGTCTCGCGGCCTCTTGTAGTTTCCTTATTTTCTTATGTTCTTATGTTCTCCTGTTCTTATGTGCTTCTGTTCTTCTGTGCAGGCGCCGTGGCCACATGCCTGCTGGTGGTGCTGGGCATATCCTCGCTGCCCTCGGTCACCGCCACGCTGTCCTGGCGGGAGTTCACCTTCATCCAGAGTCGCCTGGGCTGGGTGGCACTCCTCGCCGCAACCAGCCACGACGTCTTCCTGGCCTGGCACTACATGTTCCTCTACTGGGGCTGCTTCAGGACGCTGCCCATCGGACCCCAGGTGAGACGCTACACAGGGTTGTTGTTTTCCTTTTTACCCCTTTCTCTAGTTTTCCCCTTTTTACCCCTTTTTTTTTACTTTTTACTTTTTCCCTTTCCTCCCTTTCTTTTCCCTATTTTCCCCTTTTTTTCCTAGTTTTCTTTTTCTCTTTTACATTACAAAGGACTGGCCAAGGGAAAAAAAAAAAAGAAAAAAAAAGAGGTAACAAAATGCCCGCTTAGTTGGCAGTCCCTATAAAGAAGACAGTAAAAGAGAATAAAGAAAGTTGGGCCAGTTTAGGTCGGGAGGTGTCTTGTCACTCCTCTCTTATGTACTACTCTCTACAATGTATGAGGTGACGATGTATAGTAACGGTCTGAGCTGAGGTGTCCGTTGGGTCTGTTGGTTACAATTAAGTAGCTACTGTCATCGGTATATTTTGGGTTTAGGGCATCCCGCGATTTGCAGTCACCTATACTAAAGCCCCTTTCATACATTCTAGAGTAGCGCGCCGAATTGTGTCGACTCGTTACTCGCGAAAACACGTGGGCGCACTCGTAGGTACTCGTGGATAGTCGCCATCAAGTCGTATCAAGTAGTGAGAGTCGTGGCAGGGTCGCGAGGTGTCTTGGGTATGCGTGCGAGGGGCTGGAAAATTTGGACCTGTTGTTGAATCAAATGTTCAGAATCTGGCCGCGCAACGTCACGACTTTTGGATGCGTAGCCGGGTCGTAACTACTAGTATCAACTCGTAGCGACTCAATTGCCTATTCGTAGTGACTCAAGTAGTGACGTAGTGACTCATTCGTAGTGACGGGTGCTCCGTAGTGTAGTGGTTAGCACGCTCGGTTCACAACCGCGAAGTCCCGGGTTGGATCCACGGGCGGAGTGGAGAAACATGGGCGGTCTCCTTAAAAACACCCGAGCCCCTGTCCACCCAGTAGTGAATGGATACCGGGTGTTAGCCGGGGGTTTGTGACGTACCCGCCTCCCGGGGTGAGGTGCAGATGACCCTGTATCTCACACGAGATAAAGATTTCCCTCCCAGATCAGTCAGGTCAAGCCACCGGGTCGTACAAACTCGTAGCGAACTCTTGCATGTCGTAGCAACTCGTAAACGACTCATAGCAACTCTTAGCGACACTTGTAACTATGCGTACAAACTCTTAGCAAAGTCGTACCAACGCGTACTAATTCGTGATTGGGTACACGAGAAATGACCGATAAAACAGTGTCGGGTGTCAGTGTCGCCTTTTCTCCACGAGTAGACGCCGATTTGGGATTCGGCGCTACTCGGCTTGCTACTCTAGAAGGTGTGAAAGGGGCTTAAGAGGACAAAAAATTTACTGAAGGGTACTAATCCTTCTAACTAATAACTAATCCTTCCTGTAATCCTCCTTGTAACTAATAACTAATCCTTCCTGTAATCCTCCTTGTAACTAATAACTAATCCTCCTTGTAACTAATAACTAATCCTTCCTGTAATCCTCCTTGTAACTAATAACTAATCCTTCCTGTAATCCTCCTTGTAACTAATAACTAATCCTTCCTGTAATCCTCCTTGTAACTAATAACTAATCCTTCCTGTAATCCTCCTTGTAACTAATAACTAATCCTTCCTGTAATCCTCCTTGTAACTAATAACTAATCCTTCCTGTAATCCTCCTTCTAACTAATAACTAATCCTTCCTGTAATCCTCCTTGTAACTAATAACTAATCCTTCTTGTAATCCTCCTTGTAACTAATAACTAATCCTTCCTGTAATCCTCCTTGTAACTAATAACTAATCCTTCCTGTAATCCTCCTTGTAACTAATAACTAATCCTTCCTGTAATCCTCCTTGTAACTAATAACTAATCCTTCCTGTAATCCTCCTCGTAACTAATAACTAATCCTTCCTGTAATCCTCCTCGTAACTAATAACTAATCCTTCCTGTAATCCTCCTTGTAACTAATAACTAATCCTTCCTGTAATCCTCCTCGTAACTAATAACTAATCCTTCCTGTAATTCTCCTTGTAACTAATAACTAATCCTTCCTGTAATCCTCCTTGTAACTAATAACTAATCCTTCCTTTAATCCTCCTTGTAACTAATAACTAATCCTTCCTGTAATCCTCCTTGTAACTAATAACTAATCCTTCCTGTAATCCTCCTTGTAACTAATAACTAATTCTTCTAAATAACTAATCCTTCCTGGCACCAAACTTGACCTTCCTTGTTCGGAGAGTGCTTTAGCGAGGTCCTGGCTGGCGCATTGCCGGGCGCTGATCAAGGCACGGTCATTCTTCGGTTGAGTGCATCCCGCAATTTGCAGTCAACTCTATATCATCAAGGCACAAATGAAAGGACAGTCTCTCGATGCGTAAGAGTGAAGGGCATTTAAACACTAAACCTAACCCCGCATTATTACCTCCTAAGTTGATAGTAACCAAGCCCCCTATAATGGTAACACAAAAAGGCCCCCACCAAGGGATGTCATCAGCGGTAATAAAACCCTGTCATCAAGGTTACTCCAGCGGCACCTTTATAAACTCCTTCTTCTTGTGACCTTTGACGCTTAGTATCGCTTCATAGGTCCTCTTCCACTTCGTTTCCATAGGTAACAATCTTGTCAACTCTTCCCTTGGCTATTTCCTGTCGCGCGCCACCCGGGCCTGCCGTGCACCGCCGCGGGTCCGTATATTATGATAACGATAGTAGTAAAGAAAAAAATATTGCTCTCTCAGTAACCAAATAACACACACACACGCGCGCGCGCACACACACACACACACACACACACACACACACACAACCTTGACGACATTAAGACTGAGTGAGAGGACAGGAGAGAGAGAGAGAGAGAGAGAGAGAGAGAGAGAAGAGAGAGAGAGAGAGAGGGCGAATCTTGCAGGTATTCACGCACGCGCGGGGAAGAGTTTGCCGCGGTGTAGCGAGCCGCTGTCCCCCTAGTGCGGCGCGCCAGGTGATATTAACAACTATTGGCCAGTGTTAGGGGCCATTCAAGAATTACATAACGCTTGTTTTGGTCATTTCCCCCCCCCCCCCCCCCCTGTCACACATGTCCGTCCAGGCCCCATAGAAAATTATGTAACACCAACTTTATATATATATTACCCCCTCCCCCAAATTAGTAAGCTTCTATGTTTTAAAAATACAATTATATAAGTCTAGCCTAAATACCTGCAATTTATTATCTAAGTTTTTATTTGAAAAATCTGAAAATGTTATGTAACACATTGCTGCACTAACACACTTGCGTGTACGAAACAAACATTTCAGACATAGGACCTTATACACTATTAGTCAAACTAACCTATTAATGAAAACAAACAAGATAATGACTTACTGAATGCTTGGTGAGGGAGTGACGGGCGGCAGGCAGGAGGAGGGCAAGGAGGCGTAGCTATTACTGCCGCACAGCTTATCTTATAGACTTTTCCTGAGTCATTGTGTGCCCTCAGCCATCACGGGTATTCGCTGCACGTTTAGCGTTCACTTAACACGGATATGTCAAGGAATAAACTTAGCAAGGTAATAAACGTACGGAGGAAGTCACACTGCCGCTCACTTCAAACACACAATTGGCCGATTTTTTAAACCTGGACATGGGCTAACCTAAGACTAACCATGGCTTTAGACAGACATTTCAGTGCTTTAAACATTTGTCCGGGGTATAATATCATTAGACTTGGATGTTGGAGAGGTTAGTGAGTGTCTAGCAATTCCAATCTGAGACTAAACCCCCTGGAAAAATGGTTAAAAAGCTTAAATGTCTGGTCTAAAGCCATGGTTAGTCTTAGGTTACCCCAAGTCCATGTTTAGAAAATCGGCCAATGACGTCCTGTCTCCTCACCGGCTCGCTCTCGACTGTCGCTCGTACCGGATGACTTGAGGAACTCATCATTGAATTCGAAACACTAAACCTTTCCCTAATTTCTTTCCCACGCCCTTACCTGTTGACCTTTGACCAATAATTATTGACTCGTAACGTTATCTAAGTCTTCAATGTTATAAGTGTGAGTTAGTAATAATGCTGGTATGGATTTGTAGTATTTTTTTTAAAGTTTATATTGATAGGGTTCGTTAGTGCTTCGAATTCGTTAACAGCGTCGCAGAGGATTGTGGGTAGGATATCTTTTTATTTTTTACTACGTTGTTTGTTGGTTATTAAAGGACTGGATTGCTTTGTTAGCAGTGGCGTAGCTAGGCATCTATCCATGGGGGGCACCTGGGGGCACTAAACAAGCGGGGCCACTCTGATGCCACATAGAAGGGTATAAGGGCATATTCTAAGATCAAATCGGTGGTGGGTATTTGAGCATTATACTGAATACGGCAGCCATGGCCAGTGGGAGGACACCGGATTCTCATTGGGGGGGGGGGGGCATAGGGAACCATGAGAATCCGGACTACTGTCAAAACTACTGAGAGGAAACAAATTTATCTAAACATTTCTACTAAAGTGTGAAATCAAATTCATAAGATGCCCTAACCTCCGAGGAACTGTTTTATCCTTGCCTACTCAGTGTTAAGATGGCCAATAATGCTGACTTCTTATCTTCGCACAAACATTCACACAGTCTGTTCATCTCCATGGCTCTCCTGTCTAAAGAAATAGGGTGGTAAATGATGGGAATAGACTCAGTCGCCAGGTGGTTAGTGCGGAGTCAATAGGGAGCTTTAAAACGAGGCTAGACAGTGTTATGGATGGGGATGAAAGGTGGATGTAGGTAGTGTTAAGTAACAGGAACTACCACGTGTAGGCCTCTTGTAGCTTCCTTATGTTCTTATGTTCTTATGTGTAGCGCTATAATGTCCCTGCCTTGTGTTTGCCGCAGTATGCCCTGTACCCGCCCTTCATCGCCGTCATCATGAAGCTGCCGTTGCTGCTGCCGCCCGTGGACAGATACCTGCAGAAGATCCGGCGCGGGTATGAGCGCGGCAGCCAGAACGAGGCGAAAAAGAACCCGTCGTGATCACCAAACCCAACGCTTCCCCGACACAACACAAACACCAAACCCAACGCTTCCCTCACACAACACAAACACCAAACCCAACGCTTCCCCCACGCAACACAAACACCAAACCCAACGCTTCCCTCACACAACACAAACACCAAACCCAACGCTTCCCCCACGCAACACACACCAAACCCAACGCTTCCCCGACACAACACAAACACCAAACCCAACGCTTCCCCCACGCAACACAAACACCAAACCCAACGCTTCCCCCACGCAACACAAACACCAAACCCAACGCTTCCCCCACACAACACAAACAGATACTCCTGGTTGTTTTTTTTAGACATACGCACATGGTTTTTTATACTCGTTTTACAATACACTTGGATTTGATAGTACTATTTTGTTGCATATTTATCAAGCCATGTGATTAATTAAGCATTTAATATGGGGCTGATTTATTCTTGCCTTGTACACCATATATACTCTGGCATGTAACTTTGCCTTTCCATTTTAATCTGTAGGTATGTTGTTTTATACTTTGTGACCCCAACCACCACGTCTCTCTGGCTCCTCGCTATACACAGCAGCGGATGGAGGCATGAATTAATTAATGAACCTCTCTGCTTCTCTTCCCACATGCTGTCAAAGTCAAGGTGAAAAAGTAGCTCAAAAAGTTTTCACTGCCTAACACAAAATACACCTTTGAAAATGCTCTTACCTATAGAAGAAAGACAACTTATTTACCCCTAATAGTTAATACAGGAGGCAATGTTATACACTGTCTTCTTATAGCACGCCATGACAACACACTAGACTATAGTCGCCGCACGTTAAGTTGGCGAAAATTGGGACCCTTCACCCCCCCCACAAGGATGATGGAACTGCTACTAGAGGCTTACAGTGGAAGTGTTATTACCTCACAACAGCTCTCTAACATCCCTCCCCCGCAACCAACAACCCTCTTGCCACTCCTACAACCTCCACCACCCCTGCCACTCCCACAACCAACACCCCTCCGCCACCACAACCAACACCCCTCCGCCACCACAACCAACACCCCTCCGCCACCACAACCAACACCCCTCCGCCACCACAACCAACACCCCTCCGCCACCACAACCAACACCCCTCCGCCACCACAACCAACACCCCTCCGCCACCACAACCAACACCCCTCCTGCCACCACCACAACCAACACCCCTCCTGCCGCCACTACAACCAACACCCCTCCTGCCACCACCACAACCAACACCCCTCCTGCCACCACAACCAACACCCCTCCGCCACCACAACCAACACCCCTCCTGCCACCACCACAACCAACACCCCTCCTGCCACCACCACAACCAACACCCCTCCGCCACCACAACCAACACCCCTCCGCCACCACCACAACGAACACCCCTCCTGCCACCACCACAACCAACACCCCTCCTGCCACCACCACAACCAACACCCCTCCTGCCACCACCACAACCAACACCCCTCCGCCACCACCACAACGAACACCCCTCCTGCCACCACCACAACCAACACCCCTCCGCCACCACCACAACGAACACCCCTCCTGCCGCCACCACAACCAACACCCCTCCTGCCGCCGCCACAGCCACCACTCCTGCCTTCATTATCCTCGGGTCTCACTACACACAGCTATACCATGACAGCCATTGATATGTTATCTTACTCCTATTCTACTGGGTTCTTCCTATACCATTTAATAGTGAAAGTTAATGGTTCATACAAAATAAATACTGTACTTTGCTTCTATGTTTGTAAATATATTTTTATGTTAGATTCTGTGTATTATTAACCCTATGTTGGGAAATATACTGTGATGTCCTGTGCTTGGAATCTTTGCCTTGTTTCACTAATAAGAATCAGTGAATACTATAATCAGTGTCTTCAGTAATATAATCAGTGTCTTCAGTACTATAATCAGTGTCTTCAGTACTATAATCAGTGTCTTCAGTAATATAATCAGTCTTCAGTAATATAATCAGTGTCTTCAGTACTATAATCAGTGTCTTCAGTACTATAATCAGTGTCTTCAGTAATATAATCAGTGTCTTCAGTAATATAATCAGTCTTCAGTAATATAATCATTGTCTTCAGTAATATAATCAGTCTTCAGTAATATAATCAGTGTCTTCAGTACTATAATCAGTCTTCAGTAATATAATCAGTGTCTTCAGTAATATAATCAGTCTTCAGTAATATAATCAGTGTCTTCAGTACTATAATCAGTCTTCAGTAATATAATCATTGTCTTCAGTAATATAATCAGTCTTCAGTACTATAATCAGTGTCTTCAGTACTATAATCAGTGTCTTCAGTACTATAATAATCAGTGTCTTCAGTAAATAATCAGTCTTCAGTAAGATAATCAGTGTCTTCAGTAATATAATCAGTCTTCAGTACTATAATCAGTGTCTTCAGTAATATAATCAGTCTTCAGTAAGATAATCAGTGTCTTCAGTAATATAATCAGTGTCTTCAGTAATATAATCAGTGTCTTCAGTAATATAATCAGTCTTCAGTAATATAATCAGTGTCTTCAGTACTATAATCATTGTCTTCAGTACTATAATCAATGTCTTCAGTACTATAATCATTGTCTTCAGTACTATAATCATTGTCTTCAGTACTGTAATCAGTGTCTTCAGTACTATAATCAGTGTCTTCAGTACTATAATCATTGTCTTCAGTAATATAATCATTGTCTTCAGTACTATAATCATTGTCTTCAGTACTATAATCATTGTCTTCAGTACTATAATCAGTGTCTTCAGTACTATAATCAGTGTCTTCAGTACTATAATCATTGTCTTCAGTACTATAATCATTGTCTTCAGTACTATAATCATTGTCTTCAGTACTATAATCAGTGTCTTCAGTACTATAATCAGTGTCTTCAGTAATATAATCAGTGTCTTCAGTAATATAATCAGTCTTCAGTACTATAATCATTGTCTTCAGTACTATAATCATTGTCTTCAGTACTATAATCAGTGTCTTCAGTACTATAATCATTGTCTTCAGTACTATAATCATTGTCTTCAGTACTATAATCATTGTCTTCAGTACTATAATCATTGTCTTCAGTACTATAATCATTGTCTTCAGTACTATAATCAGTGTCTTCAGTACTATAATCAGTCTTCAGTTCTATAATCATTGTCTTCAGTACTATAATCATTGTCTTCAGTACTATAATCATTGTCTTCAGTACTATAATCATTGTCTTCAGTACTATAATCATTGTCTTCAGTACTATAATCAGTGTCTTCAGTACTATAATCATTGTCTTCAGTACTATAATCAGTGTCTTCAGTACTATAATCATTGTCTTCAGTACTATAATCAGTCTTCAGTACTATAATCATTGTCTTCAGTACTATAATCAGTCTTCAGTACTATAATCAGTCTTCAGTACTATAATCAGTCTTCAGTACTATAATCAGTCTTCAGTACTATAATCAGTGTCTTCAGTAATATAATCAGTCTTCAGTAATATAATCAGTGTCTTCAGTACTATAATCAGTGTCTTCAGTACTATAATCAGTGTCTTCAGTACTATAATCAGTGTCTTCAGTACTATAATCATTGTCTTCAGTACTATAATCAGTGTCTTCAGTACTATAATCAGTGTCTTCAGTAATATAATCAGTGTCTTCAGTAATATAATCAGTGTCTTCAGTACTATAATCAGTGTCTTCAGTACTATAATCAGTGTCTTCAGTACTATAATCAGTGTCTTCAGTAATATAATCAGTGTCTTCAGTACTATAATCAGTCTTCAGTACTATAATCAGTCTTCAGTAATATAATCAGTGTCTTCAGTACTATAATCAGTCTTCAGTAATATAATCAGTGTCTTCAGTACTATAATCATTGTCTTCAGTACTATAATCAGTCTTCAGTACTATAATCAGTCTTCAGTACTATAATCAGTGTCTTCAGTACTATAATCAGTCTTCAGTACTATAATCAGTGGCTTCAGTACTATAATCAGTCTTCAGTACTATAATCATTGTCTTCAGTACTATAATCAGTCTTCAGTACTATAATCAGTCTTCAGTACTATAATCAGTCTTCAGTACTATAATCATTGTCTTCAGTACTATAATCATTGTCTTCAGTACTATAATCAGTCTTCAGTACTATAATCATTGTCTTCAGTACTATAATCAGTCTTCAGTACTATAATCAGTCTTCAGTACTATAATCATTGTCTTCAGTACTATAATCAGTCTTCAGTACTATAATCAGTCTTCAGTACTATAATCATTGTCTTCAGTAATATAATCAGTGCCTTCAGTAATATAATCAGTGTCTTCAGTAATATAATCAGTGTCTTCAGTAATATAATCAGTGTCTTCAGTAATATAATCAGTGTCTTCAGTAATATAATCAGTGTCTTCAGTAATATAATCAGTGTCTTCAGTACTATAATCAGTGTCTTCAGTAATATAATCAGTGTCTTCAGTACTATAATCAGTGTCTTCAGTAATATAATCAGTGTCTTCAGTAATATAATCAGTGTCTTCAGTACTATAATCAGTGTCTTCAGTAATATAATCAGTGTCTTCAGTAATATAATCAGTGTCTTCAGTAATATAATCAGTGTCTTCAGTAATATAATCAGTGTCTTCAGTACTATAATCAGTGTCTTCAGTACTATAATCAGTGTCTTCAGTAATATAATCAGTGTCTTCAGTAATATAATCAGTGTCTTCAGTACTATAATCAGTGTCTTCAGTAATATAATAATCAGTGTCTTCAGTAATATAATCAGTGTCTTCAGTAATATAATCAGTGTCTTCAGTACTATAATCAGTGTCTTCAGTAATATAATCAGTCTTCAGTAATATAATCAGTGTCTTCAGTACTATAATCAGTGTCTTCAGTACTATAATCAGTGTCTTCAGTACTATAATAATCAGTGTCTTCAGTACTATAATAATCAGTGTCTTCAGTACTATAATAATCAGTGTCTTCAGTAATATAATCAGTGTCTTCAGTACTATAATCAGTGTCTTCAGTACTATAATCAGTGTCTTCAGTACTATAATAATCAGTGTCTTCAGTAATATAATCAGTGTCTTCAGTAATATAATCAGTGTCTTCAGTAATATATCAGTGTCTTCAGTACTATAATCAGTGTCTTCAGTAATATAATCATTGTCTTCAGTACTATAATCAGTGTCTTCAGTAATATAATCAGTCTTCAGTACTATAATCAGTGTCTTCAGTACTATAATCAGTGTCTTCAGTACTATAATCAGTGTCTTCAGTAATATAATCAGTGTCTTCAGTAATATAATCAGTGTCTTCAGTACTATAATAATCAGTGTCTTCAGTAATATAATCAGTCTTCAGTAATATAATCAGTGTCTTCAGTAATATAATCAGTGTCTTCAGTAATATAATCAGTGTCTTCAGTACTATAATCAGTGTCTTCAGTAATATAATCAGTGTCTTCAGTAATATAATCAGTGTCTTCAGTACTATAATCAGTGTCTTCAGTAATATAATTAGTGTCTTCAGTACTATAATCAGTGTCTTCAGTAATATAATCAGTGTCTTCAGTAATAAATCAGTGTCTTCAGTACTAAATCAGTGTCTTCAGTAATATAATCAGTGTCTTCAGTAATATAATCAGTGTCTTCAGTAATATAATCAGTGTCTTCAGTAATATAATCAGTGTCTTCAGTACTATAATCAGTGTCTTCAGTACTATAATCAGTGTCTTCAGTACTATAATCAGTGTCTTCAGTACTATAATCATTGTCTTCAGTACTATAATCAGTGTCTTCAGTACTATAATCATTGTCTTCAGTACTATAATCAGTGTCTTCAGTAATATAATCAGTCTTCAGTACTATAATCAGTGTCTTCAGTACTATAATCAGTGTCTTCAGTACTATAATCAGTCTTCAGTACTATAATCAGTGTCTTCAGTAATATAATCAGTCTTCAGTACTATAATCAGTGTCTTCAGTAATATAATCAGTCTTCAGTACTATAATCAGTGTCTTCAGTACTATAATCAGTGTCTTCAGTACTATAATCAGTCTTCAGTAATATAATCAGTGTCTTCAGTAATATAATCAGTGTCTTCAGTAATATAATCAGTGTCTTCAGTAATATAATCAGTGTCTTCAGTAATATAATCAGTGTCTTCAGTAATATAATCAGTCTTCAGTAATATAATCAGTGTCTTCAGTACTATAATCAGTGTCTTCAGTAATATAATCAGTGTCTTCAGTAATATAATCAGTGTCTTCAGTAATATAATCAGTGTCTTCAGTACTATAATCAGTGTCTTCAGTTATATAATCAGTGTCTTCAGTAATATAATCAGTGTCTTCAGTAATATAATCAGTGTCTTCAGTAATATAATCAGTGTCTTCAGTAATATAATCAGTGTCTTCAGTAATATAATCAGTGTCTTCAGTAATATAATCAGTGTCTTCAGTAATATAATCAGTCTTCAGTAATATAATCAGTCTTCAGTAATATAATCAGTGTCTTCAGTAATATAATCAGTGTCTTCAGTACTATAATCAGCCTCTTCAGTAATATAATCAGTGTCTTCAGTAATATAATCAGTGTCTTCAGTAATATAATCAGTGTCTTCAGTAATATAATCAGTGTCTTCAGTAATATAATCAGTGTCTTCAGTAATATAATCAGTGTCTTCAGTAATATAATCAGTGTCTTCAGTAATATAATCAGTGTCTTCAGTAATATAATCAGTGTCTTCAGTAATATAATCAGTGTCTTCAGTAATATAATCAGTGTCTTCAGTAATATAATCAGTGTCTTCAGTAATATAATCAGTGTCTTCAGTAATATAATCAGTGTCTTCAGTAATATAATCAGTGTCTTCAGTAATATAATCAGTCTTCAGTAATATAATCAGTGTCTTCAGTAATATAATCAGTGTCTTCAGTAATATAATCAGTGTCTTCAGTAATATAATCAGTCTTCAGTACTATAATAATCAGTGTCTTCAGTAATATAATCAGTCTTCAGTACTATAATAATCAGTGTCTTCAGTAATATAATCAGTCTTCAGTACTATAATCAGTCTTCAGTACTATAATCAGTCTTCAGTACTATAATCAGTGTCTTCAGTAATATAATCAGTCTTCAGTAATATAATCAGTGTCTTCAGTAATATAATCAGTGTCTTCAGTAATATAATCAGTGTCTCAGTACTATAATCAGTCTTCAGTACTATAATCAGTCCAGTACTATAATCAGTCTTCAGTACTATAATCAGTGTCTTCAGTAATATAATCAGTGTCTTCAGTAATATAATCAGTGTCTTCAGTAATATAATCAGTGTCTTCAGTAATATAATCAGTCTTCAGTAATATAATCAGTGTCTCAGTACTATAATCAGTGTCTCAGTAATATAATCAGTGTCTTCAGTACTATAATCAGTCTTCAGTAATATAATCAGTCTTCAGTACTATAATCAGTCTTCAGTACTATAATCAGTCTTCAGTAATATAATCAGTGTCTTCAGTACTATAATCAGTCTTCAGTACTATAATCAGTCTTCAGTACTATAATCAGTCTTCAGTAATATAATCAGTGTCTTCAGTAATATAATCAGTGTCTTCAGTAATATAATCAGTCTTCAGTAATATAATCAGTGTCTTCAGTAATATAATCAGTGTCTTCAGTAATATAATCAGTCTTCAGTAATATAATCAGTGTCTCAGTACTATAATCAGTCTTCAGTACTATAATCAGTGTCTTCAGTACTATAATCAGTGTCTTCAGTACTATAATCAGTCTTCAGTACTATAATCAGTGTCTTCAGTACTATAATCAGTCTTCAGTAATATAATCAGTGTCTTCAGTACTATAATCAGTCTTCAGTAATATAATCAGTGTCTTCAGTAATATAATCAGTGTCTTCAGTAATATAATCAGTGTCTTCAGTAATATAATCAGTCTTCAGTAATATAATCAGTGTCTTCAGTAATATAATCAGTCTTCAGTAATATAATCAGTGTCTCAGTACTATAATCAGTCTTCAGTAATATAATCAGTGTCTTCAGTAATATAATCAGTGTCTTCAGTAATATAATCAGTCTTCAGTAATATAATCAGTGTCTTCAGTAATATAATCAGTCTTCAGTACTATAATCAGTCTTCAGTAATATAATCAGTGTCTTCAGTACTATAATCAGTCTTCAGTAATATAATCAGTGTCTTCAGTACTATAATCATTGTCTTCAGTACTATAATCAGTGTCTTCAGTACTATAATCAGTCTTCAGTAATATAATCAGTGTCTCAGTACTATAATCAGTGTCTTCAGTAATATAATCAGTGTCTTCAGTAATATAATCAGTGTCTTCAATAATATAATCAGTGTCTCAGTACTATAATCAGTGTCTTCAGTAATATAATCAGTCTTCAGTAATATAATCAGTCTTCAGTAATATAATCAGTGTCTTCAGTAATATAATCAGTGTCTCAGTAATATAATCAGTCTTCAGTAATATAATCAGTGTCTCAGTAATATAATCAGTCTTCAGTAATATAATCAGTGTCTCAGTACTATAATCAGTCTTCAGTAATATAATCAGTCTTCAGTAATATAATCAGTCTTCAGTAATATAATCAGTCTTCAGTACTATAATCAGTGTCTCAGTACTATAATCAGTCTTCAGTAATATAATCAGTCTTCAGTACTATAATCAGTGTCTTCAGTAATATAATCAGTCTTCAGTAATATAATCAGTCTTCAGTAATATAATCAGTGTCTTCAGTACTATAACACTGGGTAACAAAAACATATGTTTTGAAAATCGTCCAGGGTTTTCCAGCTGAATTAGACTAATTTTGATGCTCTGAGTCCGAAAATGACCTTGGTTTTGCTCAATCAGGTCAGGTTTTTTTGCTACAGAAATTTAAAAAAAATCGATTTTTCGTAAAAAAAAAAATTCTGCGGATCATCAGCTGAGAAACCCCTGATGATTTATTCCGTTTTCCTCAAGAAATAAAAGTCAGCGTATCCAAATTCATTCAGTTTTTATTTAGTCCATCAAATTTGATAAGCATAATTATCATAATATTAGTATAAGAATGAGCGTTACGTGACACAAAAGTTCAGAGTTCACGGCATAAATCGGCGTTTCTTCGATTCCCGTGTGTGAGCAGCTGCTGGGTTGTCTCTCTTCAGCGACCAGCAGTAGTCCGCCATCATGACTGCGTCCCACACTCCCTGGTACCTCTCCTCCATTTGGCGCATGTCCTGATGGAACCTTTCTCCCTGCTCGTCGCTCATCGCCCAAGGTTTCAGGAAACTTCTCCATGTGTGAGAACAGGAAGTGCATCTTAATACTCATCAAAACACCCGAGTTTTTGGAAGGCCTCTATCATGCTGCTGACGAGTCTGGCGTGTTTGCTGCCTTCGTGTTCCCCAGGAAGTTGTTCACCACCTGCACAAACGATTTCCACGCGGCGCACTCTAGCGTGTTCATGGAGTTTTGGAACTCTGTGTCCTTTATGAGCTGCCGTATCTGTGGGCCATCGAAAATGCCGGCCTTCAGCTTCTCAATGGTCAGTCCAGGAAAGGCTCGGCACAGGTAGTTGAAGCACTCCCATCCTTGTCCAGAGCGCGCGTGAACTGTTTCATTAACCCAAGCTTCAAGTGTAGCGGTGGGATCAATATCTTCTCCCGGTCAACAAGAGGTTCGTTTATGATGTTTCTCGCCCCAGGTACTAACTGCTCTCGCGCCGGCCACTCTTTCTTTACATAGTGCTGGGCTCTGTCTCGACTGTCCCACATGCATAAAAAGCATGGGTACTTCGTGAACCCGGACTGCTGACCAAGTAGAAAGTTCACCATCTTCAAGTCGACGCAGATGATCCATTGGTGCTGCTCATATGGATTTTGTCGAGCACGTACTTCACTGCTTCATATTTCTCTTTGAGAGTTGTGGATGGCGCAAGAGGGATTGAGGCGAAACTGGTTCCCGTTGTGGAGGAGACACACTTCAAAGAGCGCTTACAGCTGTCAATGAAGAGCGCCAATCTCTCGGATCGTATTGAGGAGCGCCGAGTTTAACAAGAAGACCGGCGACATCTCGGCAGTACACGAGGTCTTCCCTGGCAGAAGTAGCCCATGTAGGCCTCATGCCTTCTACGAAAGAAAGTGATACGCGCGTCCTTGCCAAGTAGATTTTTCTCTTTGAGTCTGGAGGCCAACAGCTCGGAGGAAGTCTCGACAAGCTGAGATCCCAACAGATCATTAAGCTCACATTGTGAAAAGGGCTGCGGACTATCTTGTGCTTCATACTCTTCTTCTGTATATCCTCGCTCGTCTTGTACTGGTGGCCTCGTCGTCGCTGTCGGGAAGCTCTGTGAACGCTGGTACAGGAATTTCTTCGCAGTGAGCCAGTGGACGGCGGGCAGATGGAAGGTCGGGTACTGGAGGCTGTGCCGATTCTTCGGTTGATGCCATTGTATTGATGGCGCAGAAGTAAACAATCCGATGCATGGTCAAACGGCTCCCTCCAAACCATCGGAATCCCAAACTTCAGTGAAGTTTTTCGCGCCCTTCGTCCACGCCGTGAGGTATTCCACGCACGTCTTGCACACCGTGTGCGGTGCCCAGGACTTATCTTGGTCACCCAGCTTGACTTTAAAGTAAGCCCCGTAGGCGCGCTGTCACAAATCCTGTGATGTTCTTCTGTCCCCTGACAGCGTGTATTGTCCGCAGATGTAGCAGAAAACGTCAGGATTATTCCTGCATGACCGTCGCGCCGAAGCCATCACAATAAACTGAAAGAAAAAAGAAAGATGCAGCTGAGTGTCAGACAATGAAATTTAGAATTTTAGAATTTAGAAATTTAGAATGGAGTAATGGTGAGACAGGTATTGATTTGATTGGCTAATTGTGGAATTCCCTTTATTCGTGTCTGTGCATTGTAATTCGATATATTCTTCAAGAAAAATATGATTGAACTCAAAACCCCTGATATTAGCATATGTATAGCTCGTCAGGTAGGCCTATGGCTGTATCTCAAAAAGTTGACCTGATAGAGCAAAATCAATGTGATATTCGGACTCAGAACACCTAAATTAGTCTAAATCAACTGAGAAACCCCTGACGATTTTTTGGCTGTTACCCAGTGTAATCAGTCTTCAGTAATATAATCAGTCTTCAGTAATATAATCAGTCTTCAGTACTATAATCAGTGTCTTCAGTAATATAATCAGTCTTCAGTAATATAATCAGTCTTCAGTAATATAATCAGTGTCTTCAGTACTATAATCAGTCTTCAGTAATATAATCAGTCTTCAGTAATATAATCAGTGTCTTCAGTACTATAATCAGTGTCTTCAGTAATATAATCAGTCTTCAGTAATATAATCAGTCTTCAGTAATATAATCAGTGTCTTCAGTAATATAATCAGTGTCTTCAGTAATATAATCAGTCTTCAGTACTATAATCAGTGTCTTCAGTAATATAATCAGTCTTCAGTAATATAATCAGTGTCTTCAGTAATATAATCAGTCTTCAGTAATATAATCAGTCTTCAGTACTATAATCAGTGTCTTCAGTACTATAATCAGTGTCTTCAGTAATATAATCAGTCTTCAGTAATATAATCAGTCTTCAGTAATATAATCAGTCTTCAGTAATATAATCAGTCTTCAGTAATATAATCAGTCTTCAGTAATATAATCAGTGTCTTCAGTACTATAATAATCAGTGTCTTCAGTACTATAATCAGTGTCTCAGTACTATAATCAGTCTTCAGTACTATAATAATCAGTGTCTTCAGTACTATAATCAGTGTCTTCAGTACTATAATCAGTGTCTTCAGTACTATAATCAGTGTCTCAGTACTATAATCAGTCTTCAGTAATATAATCAGTCTTCAGTAATATAATCAGTCTTCAGTAATATAATCAGTGTCTTCAGTACTATAATAATCAGTGTCTTCAGTAATATAATCAGTGTCTTCAGTAAATAATCATTATACATATAGAGGTCATTAAACTTCTTAGCACAGTATATAGAAATAAACTTATATTCACTTTATAAATTCTACGACTACCTTTAGTGTGGACACCCTTGCTTCTTTCATCATGTCTATGATCATTGCTCTTCTTAATGGACTGATTGAAATGCCAATAAAAGGGTGGGTGGGGGCATTGTGGTGTGCCAGACAAACTCTTTTGAATTGCATCCTTACTAATGACATTCTACAACATGGGTTTGGGCATGTGGAATATCTGCAGCAAGGAAAATAATCAACAGTTTGTGAGATTGAATACAGAGACAGATTGGTGACAGGATAAAAAGTATGAATGGTGAACATGGTGTTAGCCAGACACCAATGTGTCAGGCACCAATCATCATCATCATCTTTCTGTTTAACGTCAGATTTTCCCACAATGTCTTATGAGGTTAGACGGTCGATGATACGCTTCCAATTGTTGGCGTTCATCATTCATATTTGTGGCATGAGTTTTATGCTTCAGATGCTCTTCCTGACAGGCAACCCGTTTTGGGCTGAGGGCCTATGTGGCTTGCCTACCATGGCTAACGACCACCACCTGCCCGGGCTTGTTATCAGAGTTGTCCCTCTCCTAGGTGGATTGCCTACCATGGCTACGAGCACCACCTGCCTGAGTTGGATTGGTGAAGTGGCAGGGAGTGTCCACACGTGGGTGGACCATGCAGTGGCTTCTGCAACCTGTGGCGACATGGCCAAGGAGTGATGACTACAGCAAGGCCCTGGAATATGTCAGCAATGTAAAAGTAGTGAATGACATTGCTGAGCGGGGAGTCAAGATGATGACTGATTTCGCAAACATCATTACCACAGATTCTCAGCAAAAACAGTACCTTCTTCAAACTGTGGAATACAACCGTGAGCGATTTGATAGCTTCAAGAAGCAAACTCTGAAAAAATGACTGTGAAGTGTCCTTCTGACATAGACAATAGAGTTTTCTGCCACTTGAAAATAGTTTTTAGTCTTTGTCACACATTTTTTGATGTCAAGATTGTAATATTTATGAAATTTATATGAAATTTTCAGAAAATTTTGCTTTTTTTCTGGATATGATGTCTTTTTTTCTTGAATGTTTACTTGGATTGTTTTTTCAGAAATAATATTAAAAATGCTTCAATTTGATACCCAATTTGTTGTTCGATCCCAATTGTAACAAAAGTCTCAGGTGAAAAAAAGTCTGGCGGAAGGCAAAATTAGGCGCTTTTCTACTGTCGCGGGCTTAATATCTTGAGGTCCAATGAGGCAAAGGTTCCTGACATTTTAGCTCAAAATGGTTGTGATTTTCGGCTTTTCCAGGTCAAAAAGCATGGGAAACCTTGCAGGGGGGTATAAAAATAGGAAAAAATTGTTTTCTGAACAGGTCTAGCCATGCACACATCACCTCCAGGGCTCCACCCTTCTCCGAGACCCTCCAGAGATTTAGCCTGGGTCCGCGAGTTCCCAGTTACCCGGGGTGCCACGAGGAGGCACTCTGAAGGTCTTGACAAGGAAGCGGCTGTGTACCGGCAGGGAGGACTTACACACCCGGCCTTCTGTTCACCCACGGAGCTACCCGGCGGCTGTGCTGAAAGCAGAGGATGGCAAGCAGTCTCCTACCTCGCTGCAGCACTAAACACATCCCACGGAGTCATCAATGTGACCAGCATAAACACTGTGATTTCTATTGACTGATGAGCATTGGCATCTCAATCCATCAGGGTGGTCCTTCAAGCCATTACTGTACTGTGCTAGCCATGAAAACAATGTCCCTGGTGCATTTTCTCTTGTTTGGCTGAGTAACTGTTGCTCATAGGTGAAAGCAAAGCTGATTCCACAGGCCAAACACATGACATCCAGAATAAGACTTGATGGGATGGATATTTCTGCCTACAACATAGGAGACAATGTTATAACAAGCATAGACTTGGATGCAGACTGAGTGATGAGTCAGGGAGCGAGGACAGCAGCCTTAGTGTTCCTCTCCCTTGCCACACACAATGACACTCTGAACCCTGATACAACACACCATCAATCTGTATACACTTTGTACTATGTCCTCTAAGGTGTCTAGATTATTTCCATTTTGCTCTAGTACTTAAGTTAACTCTGTCTTGTTGTTGTTGATATTTTTGCCTGTATGCCTCCGGGTGATTATAAAATTATTATTATTATTATTATTATTAGTATTATTACATCAAGCTGACTGTGGCACCTGAGGGCATGAGGAGGGTGGCACGCAATGGGGGTGTCATGAGGAGGGTGGCACGCAATGGGGGTGTCATGAGGAGGGTGGCAGGCAATGGGGGTGTCATGAGGAGGGTGGCACGCAATGGGGGTGTCATGAGGAGGGTGGCACGCAATGGGGGTGTCATGAGGAGGGTGGCAGGCAATGGGGGTGTCATGAGGAGGGGGGCACGCAATGGGGGTGTCATGAGGAGGGTGGCAGGCAATGGGGGTGTCATGAGAAGGGTGGCAGGCAGTGGGGGTGTCATGAGGAGGGTGGCACGCAATGGGGGTGTCATGAGGAGGGGGGCACGCAATGGGGGTGTCATGAGGAGGGTGGCACGCAATGGGGGTGTCATGAGGAGGGTGGCAGGCAATGGGGGTGTCATGAGGAGGGTGGCAGGCAATGGGGGTGTCATGAGGAGGGGGGCACGCAATGGGGGTGTCATGAGGAGGGTGGCAGGCAATGGGGGTGTCATGAGGAGGGGGGCACGCAATGGGGGTGTCATGAGGAGGGTGGCAGGCAATGGGGGTGTCATGAGGAGGGGGGCACGCAATGGGGGTGTCATGAGGAGGGGGGCACGCAATGGGGGTGTCATGAGGAGGGTGGCAGGCAATGGGGGTGTCATGAGGAGGGGGCACGCAATGGGGGTGTCGTGAGGAGGGTGGCAGGCAATGGGGGTGTCATGAGGAGGGGGCAGGCAATGGGGGTGTCATGAGGAGGGGGGCACGCAATGGGGGTGTCATGAGGAGGGGGCACGCAATGGGGGTGTCATGAGGAGGGGGGCACGCAATGGGGGTGTCATGAGGAGGGGGCACGCAATGGGGGTGTCATGAGGAGGGTGGCAGGCAATGGGAGTGTCATGAGGAGGGGGCACGCAATGGGGGTGTCATGAGGAGGGGGGCACGCAATGGGGTGTCATGAGGAGGGTGTCATGAGTAGGGGGCACGCAATGGGGGTGTCATGAGGAGGGGGGCACGCAATGGGAGTGTCATGAGGAGGGGGCACGCAATGGGGGTGTCATGAGGAGGGTGGCAGGCAATGGGGGTGTCATGAGGAGGGGGGCACGCAATGGGGGTGTCATGAGGAGGGTGGCAGGCAATGGGGGTGTCATGAGGAGGGGGGCACGCAATGGGGGTGTCATGAGGAGGGTGGCAGGCAATGGGGGTGTCATGAGGAGGGGGGCACGCAATGGGGGTGTCATGAGGAGGGTGGCAGGCAATGGGGGTGTCATGAGGAGGGGGGCACGCAATGGGGGTGTCATGAGGGGGGGGCAGGCAATGGGGGTGTCATGAGGAGGGGGGCACGCAATGGGGGTGTCATGAGGAGGGGGGCAGGCAATGGGGGTGTCATGAGGAGGGGGGCACGCAATGGGGGCGTCATGAGGAGGGTGGCACGCAATGGGGGTGTCATGAGGAGGGGGCAGGCAATGGGGGTTTCATGAAGAGGGTGGCAGGCAATGGGGGTGTCATGAGGAGGGGGGCACGCAATGGGGGTGTCATGAGGAGGGTGGCAGGCAATGGGGTGTGTCATGAGGAGGGGGGCACGCAATGGGGGTGTCATGAGGAGGGTGGCACGCAATGGGGGTGTCATGAGGAGGGTGGCAGGCAATGGGGGTGTCATGAGGAGGGTGGCAGGCAATGGGGGTGTCATGGAGGAGGGGGCAGGCAATGGGGGTGTCATGAGGAGGGGGGCACGCAATGGGGGTGTCATGAGGAGGGTGGCAGGCAATGGGGGTGTCATGAGGAGGGTGGCAGGCAATGGGGATGTCATGAGGAGGGTGGTACACAATGGGGGTGTCATGAGGAGAGGGGCAGGCAATGGGGGTGTCATGAGGAGGGTGGTACACAATGGGGGTGTCATGAGGAGGGGGGCAGGCAATGGGGGTGTCATGAGGAGGGTGGTACACAATGGGGGTGTCATGAGGAGGGTGGTACACAATGGGGGTGTCATAAGGAGGGTGGCAGGCAATGGGGGTGTCATGAGGAGGGGGCAGGCAATGGGGGTGTCATGAGGAGGGTGGCACGCAATGGGGGTGTCATGAGGAGGGGTGGCAGGCAATGGGGGTGTCATGAGGAGGGTGGCAGGCAATGGGGATGTCATGAGGAGGGGGGCACGCAATGGGGGTGTCATGAGGAGGGTGGCAGGCAATGGGGGTGTCATGAGGAGGGTGGCAGGCAATGGGGGTGTCATGAGGAGGGGGGCAGGCAATGGGGGTGTCATGAGGAGGGGGGCAGGCAATGGGGGTGTAATGAGGAGGGTGGCAGGCAATGGGGGTGTCATGAGGAGGGGGGCAGGCAATGGGTGTCATGAGGAGGGGGGCGCGCAATGGGGGTGTCATGAGGAGGGGGGCACGCAATGGGGGTGTCATGAGGAGGGGGGCACGCAATGGGGGTGTCATGAGGAGGGTGGCACGCAAAGGGGGTGTCATGAGGAGGGGGGCACGCAATGGGGGTGTCATGAGGAGGGTGGCAGGCAATGGGGGTGTCATGAGGAGGGGGGCAGGCAATGGGGGTGTCATGAGGAGGGGGGCAGGCAATGGGGGTGTCATGAGGAGGGGGGCAGGCAATGGGGGTGTCATGAGGAGGGTGGCAGGCAATGGGGGTGTCATGAGGAGGGGGGCACGCAATGGGGGTGTCATGAGGAGGGGGGCAGGCAATGGGGGTGTCATGAGGAGGGGGGCAGGCAATGGGGGTGTCATGAGTAGGGGGCACGCAATAGGGGTGTCATGAGGAGGGGGGCAGGCAATGGGGGTGTCATGAGGAGGGTGGCAGGCAATGGGGTTGTCATGAGGAGGGTGGCAGGCAATGGGGGTGTCATGAGGAGGGGGGCACGCAATGGGGGTGTCATGATGAGGGGGGCAGGCAATGGGGGTGTCATGAGGAGGGTGGCAGGCAATGGGGGTGTCATGAGGAGGGTGGCAGGCAATGGGGGTGTCATGAGGAGGGTGGCACACAAAATTGGCACTTGCGGCCCAAACAATAACATTCTTTCAGACTCTGTTAGAATTTATTTGCATTATTTCTCGTAAACAACTTGGTAAAAGATAGAATAACCTGGTCGCGATACTTAGTTAATGAAACCCACTGATGTCCTCCATCACACACACACACACACACATGCACACACATACACACATACACACACACACACATCCTCTCATTGTGAGGTGTGGCTGCAAGGGTTACATTTACAGAGGAATAAATACTCTTGAAGTGCGAGACTATCACGTAAGACACCGACCGCATTCACCTTTTGATAGGATAGTGCAACGTTGCATTTCAGTGTGACAGAAGCTAAGCAATATAAGCGTCACACTGCTTACCCATAATGATTCCTGCTTAACGACCGTAATAGGCGGAGTGGATGCCTGCGTAGTATATCAAGTCTTTGTGAACCGGTGAAAGGATACGATGGTAAAACTAACAACTGCCAACCCCCAGACCAATAGCATCATTATATCGATCAAAACAACATTGGAAACACGTAATATATATGTCAACTTATCAACAAGGCGTAAATGAATCTATTATAAGATCTTTCCTGACCAACAAGCCTCCTAATTAGAACATCAAGAGGTTCTATCAGGTTCTATCATGAGGCAGTTTGAGCCCAGCACCGAGATGGCTGAGGCAACGGATGCAGTAGAAGCTCCATATAACAGAATAATTTGGTAGAAACTCTATATAAAGGTCGTGTTGAGTGACAGGAACTACCACGTGTAGGTCTCATGGCCACTTGTACTTGTAGCTTCCTTATGTTCTTATGTTCTTAAAGATGCGATAGTCAAAAAATAATATGACGATGTGATTATTATGTTGCACACAGTTTGAGGCTTTTCTATTACTCGTGTCACAATAGTTTGATGTATATTTTCTAACTTCCGTTATTGGCTCCTGATATTGCTCGATGTAACAGAATTCTCCTTAAATAGTGTTTCCAGTAAATCCTGTTTCTGCAGTGGTCTGTATCCTCACCCCCCAGCCTACCCAAACACCTGGGTCGGCGGTCTTTAGCGGAAACACACCAAATATTGCTACATTTAACGAAATTTTCCGTTATATCGAGCATTGGAAAATGGAATAACGAAATTGAAAATGTTCCGCTAAATCGAACTTTCCGGTATATAGTTCCGTTAAGTCGGACTTTCCGGTATATATAGTTCCGTTAAATCTGACTTTCCGGTATATAGAGTTCCGTTAAATCTGACTTTCCGGTATATAGTTCCATTAAATCTGACTTTCCGGTATATAGTTCCATTAAATCTGACTTTCCGGTATATAGTTCCGTTAAATCTGACTTTCCGGTATATAGTTCCATTAAATCTGACTTTCCGGTATATAGTTCCATTAAATCTGACTTTCCGGTATATAGTTCCATTAAATCTGACTTTCCGGTATATAGTTCCGTTAAATCTGACTTTCCGGTATATAGTTCCGTCAAATCTGACTTTCCGGTATATAGTTCCGTCAAATCTGACTTTCCGGTATATAGTTCCGTCAAATCTGACTTTCCGGTATATAGTTCCGTCAAATCTGACTTTCCGGTATATATAATTCCGTCAAATCTGACTTTCCGGTATATAGTTCCGTTAAATCTGACTTTCCGGTATATATCATTCCGTCAAATCTGACTTTCCGGTATATAGTTCCGTCAAATCGGACTTTCCGGTATATAGAGTTCCGTTAAATCGAACTTTCCGGTATATAGTTCCGTCAAATCTGACTTTCCGGTATATAGAGTTCCGTTAAATCGAACTTTCCGGTATATAGTTCCGTCAAATCTGACTTTCCGGTATATAGTTCCGTCAAATCGAACTTTCCGGTATATAGTTCCGTCAAATCGAACTTTCCGGTATATAGAATTCCGTCAAATCGAGCTTCAACTGTATCTTATGTTACCTTTAAGACTTCACGACTCCAAACATGATCTGAATATCAAGTAATAATTTAAAGATATTTCTAAAAGAAGTAAAAATGCCTATGAATCATGACATCATTACACGGTAGGGGCTGTCCTAAACCTCTACCTGACTGAGATGTGTATTCCTGCCTATGATTTACCTACGTCTATGTTCTTCCCTGTGAGCATAATGAGAGTACGGCTGAGTGTGATAAGTATTGGTATAAAAAAACAATGCCTAATAATAAGATGGTACCTAGTTCTTGCTTGCTCTGATGGCTTGTCTCTGTTGTTTGTTGGCCACAGCCTGGAAAGAGAAGAGAGAGATGTACGATTAAGCATGTTATGTAGCGATAAAAGGCTCCCTATTTAACAGTTATGCATGTTAGGTAGTGATAAAAGGCTCCCTATTTAACAGATATGCATGTTAGGTAGTGATAAAAGGCTCCCTATTTAACAGTTATGCATGTTAGGTAGCGATAAGACTCCCTATTTAACAGTTATGCATGTTATGTAGCAATAAAACTCCCTATTTAACAGATATGCATGTTAGGTAGTGATAAAAGGCTCCCTATTTAACAGTTATGCATGTTAGGTAGCGATAGAAGACTCCCTATTTAACAGTTATGCATGTTAGGTAGCGATAAAAGGCTCCCTATTTAACAGTTATGCATGTTATGTAGCAATAAAACTCCCTATTTAACAGTTATGCATGTTAGGTAGTGATAAAAGGCTCCCTATTTAACAGTTATGCATTAGGTAGCAATTTATAAAAGGCTTCCTATTTAACTATTATGTACCCATGAAAAGCTCCCTATCTAATAATTATGTATACTGGTAAATAATACAAATAAGGCTTCCATGGTATGTGCTATGGAAGAAACATCACAGGTTGCATGAATACATACATAAGGAGACACAAATTGCTTCTCGGTCGGGCATGTCTAAAAATCTCCAAGGCAAATCTCCAAGGAATCAAATCCAGCCCTTAATCTCTCTTCAAATTTCCAAAGAATTAAATGTTTGCTTAGGAGAATCACATATCACATTAACTTCAGAAGAAATACATTTTAGGACCCAGAGCATTTTTTAAGCCAATCTTACTGGGCGACATTCCTTGGATACCGAGAAGGGTATGGTAGTAGGCATACCTGTTACACTACAGCTTTTTGGTATTATCTTCCCCATTTGGTATGCTGTGTGACCCCTCCCCTCCCTTGCCATGCTGTGTTTATAAATCTTCCAGCGACACCAACACATTTTCACTACGCAAACAATTGACATGGTATATATGGCGGCACAATATTATATAGACGTTAAAAGAATACATATATATGAATACTGATTATATGCAGTAATAAGATCTTACACGATCCACTTCTGGATCTTACACACGCAGACATGATGAGCCATTGCATCCAGGAAGGATTTCATGAATAAATATCTTGTCGCCCAGTAGCTTCAAAATGTCCTTACTGGGCGACAGTTTTCCATCACTGGGAGACATTTTGGTCGCCCAGTTAGCATGTTAAAAAATGCACTGCAGGACCTCTACTCAACCCATCCAGCCTAGTTCCAACTTTCCGATCAAATCTCATAAAAAAAACCATGTGCCTTTTTCCCTCTGGCTATGTTTCACCCAATCTCTCACCAAACACAAGGTCATAAGCCAAGCTTTACCCAATTGTGACCCAGCATCTTGTGTGGGTCAACACTTGCCAGTAGCCAGTGTGATGCATGGCACTGCTCAAACACTGTGTGGCACCCTCAACCAGGCAAGTGCTACTTATCAACATCAAACTCCCAAGAGCAAAGTGCACAACAATGTTTATGTCCTGATGGGACTGTCTCGGCAAGAAGCAGGCAGGGCACAGCATCCCATCCTGCATGATCACTCCACTAACCTGCCCACTAACCTCACAGAGCAGTACTTCCTCTTGGGACTCATACAGGCTACTAATAAGGGTAATTATGAGCTTATAAAAGACTCAAGTACTGAAGCTGAAGATATGCAGAGGTGAAAAAAGTTTAAAAACACACTCAAATTCTAAGATATAAAAAAATTCACCACCAACATTACATTTGCAACATTTCAAAGGTTGAATTCATGCTCGTCTTTCTGTTTAACGTCAGATTTTCCCATACTATCTTATGAGGATAGATGGTCGATGCTACGCTTCCCACTATCTCTATCCATTGCCTCCCAACCCACCAATTAACCTCATTAGACAAAGATAACAGAGATGGAGAGAGAAATAGTAATACCTTGTCCTGCCCACACACAGTCACCCACCTGGAAGCCATATTAGATGGTGAGTAGTAATAATAGTAAAATAGTAGTTAGTAAGAATAGTAAGGATAGTAATGCAGGCCTCACAATGCCAACATTAGACATTAGATTGAACAAAATAGGATGTTATGGAAGGCTAGTTTTTTTGGGGAAAGGAGAGGAAGTGAAGGATTGAGGAGGTAGAGAAGAATTGAAGAGAATGAGAAGAGATAATAACCCACCCATCAACCTCAATAGCTGGAGAGAGTTAGCAATGATAGTAAGAATAGTAGATAGTAAAAACAGTAATAGATAGTAAGGAGAGTAATGCCTTGCCCTGACAACACAAACGCGCCGTCACGCACCTGGAAGTCTTATTAGATGGCGAGTAGTACATAATAGTAATAGAATAGTAATAGATAGTAATAGATAGTAGTGCCACGCCCACACCAAACAACAACAACAACAACAACAACCCAACAGGCCGCCACGCACCTGGAAGCCGGACTTGATGGGGGCCACGGAGCAGCGGGAGTTGCACTGCTCGCACTGCAGGAAGTAGAGGCGGGCGTCCTTCTGCAGGATGGTGTCCGGCGAGCGGCAGGTGTGGCAGGTCACGTACTCCTTGATGTATCTGAGGGACACGGGAATAATGTATCTACGGTACACGCCAAAATACATCACCTTAACGTAGCTACGGGAAACACCAAAACCGTCATTTCAAGTCCTACAAACTGTTATTGATCCCACTTGAAACTGAATAATTTCCATCATCACAACATTTTCTGCGTCACTTCAGTTTTTTGTCTCACTTCATACATGAAAAAAACTACCTTCATAATTGCAACAGTTACAATTTAGCCAACATTGTGTCCCTCATATCACCTAAAGAGCAGCACAAACACATATTTCCCGTATATCACAAGTAGGTAAATACACACACACATACATACACCAAGTTACCCAACAATTTCAAGCGTTCTCAAAAAAGCAAGAAAGGCTCTTACTTTCTATCCAAGTTGTGTTTGCCTTTGTCAATCCTGTCATTCCTCTCTCCCTTACCACCTCCTTGCTAGCTTTCTCTCCCATCCTCTCTTCACTCTCCTCTACCCCATCCCTGCTACTAGCAAGGTCATGTCACTGCTTGCTTCACCCACGACACCTCATACCCTTGGCCACGTCTTTCAATATATAACACATCTATCCTATGTACTTTCTTATATATCCCTGATTCATCCTTGCCTACAGAATCAACATAACATATAAACAACAGCATACATATACAACTAACACCTATAGCTGAGGCAGAGAGCACACAACACAGGCACTGCATTGGACACTTACCTTCTCAGCACATTCTCGATCTGCTTCTGTTGGAATCGACCTTTAATGATCAATTGATTACTACCTGTGGAAAGAAGAAAAGTACAGAGGTGACATTTTGCAGTATTATGATGACGAGGCTATGAGGGAGGGAACCATTACAAATAAAGTGCCCCAGGGATACAACTTTTGTGTTGTAATAACTCGACTGGACAAGATTGATTGATTTAATGCCAAAAAAGGGGAATGTGCCAGACATCAGAGGTCATATGGCACTATGGCAAAGCATATAAAGGGTCAGGGTTAAAGAATAATAGTGAAACGATGAGGGAAGGGGAAAGAACAGTATGTTACAGCAGGATGTGGATTTGTTGGAGGAAGGAGGTTCAATTTTCCAGGGAGGAGGGGGATTCCGGGAATGTCCGCAAGACAGGGAGGTCGGGAAAGGGAGGACAAATGAGGGAAGGAACTGGAACGGGCAGGAGTAAGATGGGGGCAGGATATTAGGACATGTTGGACAGTGAGAGGAGCTTGACAGGGTGTGCAGAGGGTTGGGGAGGAGCGTGACATGAGATAGGAGTGTGTGAGGTTGGTATGGCCTATGCGTAAGCGTGCGAGAGCAGTCTCCCATCGTCTATTAGAGTGGTAAGGATTTGACCATGGAGAGATAGAGGGTTTGATCAGGCAAGCAAGAGAAAAATATCTATAGGGGAGAAAGGCATGGGAACAATTTCTGCCTATTTCTGCATCAGCAAAACTATACATTTTGAGAAGGAATTTTGATATCAAGATTTCACATATTTTTCATTGTTTCCAAAATAAGTCTTGCATGATAACACCCCCATGGCAGCATCCCGGGGCATTCTATGTGATCTGTCAGCAAAATAACTCACTAAATTGCCCCCCCCCCTCTCTATAAATATTCTCTTACTGTCTTCTAGGTAGGGACTGGCAACTAAGCGGGCATTGTGTTACTTTTTGTGTGTGCTTTTGGCCAGTCCTTTGTGATGGGAAAAAAATAAAAATAAAAATCTGTCAGCAAAATTACTAGCAAATTTATTCTCATCTTATCTCTAAACCTTCAACTGAAATTAAACTTCAACAGTCACTACATTCACTGCCTCACTGTCAAGCTATACATTCACTGCCCACTGTCAAGCTATACATTCACTGCCTCACTGTCAAGCTATACATTCACTGCCTCACTGTCAAGCTATACATTCACTGCCCCACTGTCAAGCTATACATTCACTGCCCCACTGTCAAGCTATACATTCACTGCCTCACTGTCAAGCTATACATTCACTGCCCCACTGTCAAGCTATACATTCACTGCCCCACTGTCAAGCTATACATTCACTGCCTCACTGTCAAGCTATACATTCACTGCCTCACTGTCAAGCTATACATGCACTGCCTCACTGTCAAGCTATACATTCACTGCCTCACTGTCAAGCTATACATTCACTGCCTCACTGTCAAGCTATACATTCACTGCCTCACTGTCAAGCTATACATTCACTGCCCCACTGTCAAGCTATACATTCACTGCCCCACTGTCAAGCTATACATTCACTGCCCCACTGTCAAGCTATACATTCACTGCCTCACTGTCAAGCTATACATTCACTGCCTCACTGTCAAGCTATACATTCACTGCCCCACTGTCAAGCTATACATTCACTGCCTCACTGTCAAGCTATACATTCACTGCCCCACTGTCAAGCTATACATTCACTGCCTCACTGTCAAGCTATACATTCACTGCCTCACTGTCAAGCTATACATTCACTGCCCTACTGTCAAGCTATACATTCACTGCCTCACTGTCAAGCTATACATTCACTGCCTCACTGTCAAGCTATACATTCACTGCCCCACTGTCAAGCTATACATTCACTGCCTCACTGTCAAGCTATACATTCACTGCCCCACTGTCAAGCTATACATTCACTGCCTCACTGTCAAGCTATACATTCACTGCCTCACTGTCAAGCTATACATTCACTGCCTCACTGTCAAGCTATACATTCACTGCCCTACTGTCAAGCTATACATTCACTGCCTCACTGTCAAGCTATACATTCACTGCCTCACTGTCAAGCTATACATTCACTGCCCTACTGTCAAGCTATACATTCACTGCCCCACTGTCAAGCTATACATTCACTGCCTCACTGTCAAGCTATACATTCACTGCCTCACTGTCAAGCTATACATTCACTGCCTCACTGTCAAGCTATACATTCACTGCCTCACTGTCAAGCTATACATTCACTGCCCCACTGTCAAGCTATACATTCACTGCCTCACTGTCAAGCTATACATTCACTGCCTCACTGTCAAGCTATACATTCACTGCCTCACTGTCAAGCTATACATTCACTGCCTCAACGTCAAGCTATACATTCACTGCCACACTGTCAAGCTATACATTCACTGCCCCACTGTCAAGCTATACATTCACTGCCCTACTGTCAAGCTATACATTCACTGCCTCACTGTCAAGCTATACATTCACTGCCTCACTGTCAAGCTATACATTCACTGCCTCACTGTCAAGCTATACATTCACTGCCTCACTGTCAAGCTATACATTCACTGCCCTACTGTCAAGCTATACATTCACTGCCCCACTGTCAAGCTTGTTCCCTCAGCCAAGACTCACCGTCAGTGCTGCCTGAAGTACCCAGCTCGGCCAGCAGGAACTGAAGCACGTGTTTGGGCATTCTGTGGAGCAGGCGACAGATCTCGGCAAAGTTGGCGAAGGCAGTCTTCTTGGAGCCAATTCGGACAACCTGGAGGTACAAGATTGTTTTGAAAAACGTAATTTAAAAAGGAAATAGGGAAAAACTGGTTCACAAATAGGGTGGTAAATGATTGGCATGGACTCAGTCGTGGGGTAGTTAGTGGGGGTAGTCGTGGGGAGTCATTAGGGAGTTTTAAAAGAAGGCTAGACAGTGTTATGGATGGGGATGCAAGGTGGATGTAGGTAGTGTTAAGTAACAGGAACTACCACGTGTAGGTCTCCCAGCCTCTTGTAGCTTCCTTATGTTATTATGTTCTTAATGGAGTGTGGTAGAGTATATAGGACATAGCATTATCTGGAATAATGAAGCACATTATTCCAGACGGTCTGGTCCCCTTTTTGCAATAGGTACTAGTCACAAAAGGGTGCTAGCTGTCAGACGCGCATGAACCGTTTGCTGAACTATAGCCAGCATTCTCTCTCTCTGAGCCCCTGTATGCCTTGATGTCCTGGGCATGGTGGTGGAGGAGGTAGAGAGCGTGAGGTAGATCAATCCTGCGCTGAATAAATGGTAAATGGTCTGGAGGGAGCAGGAATGGTGGAAGGCTGAGTGACAAGCAGCGACACCCGGCTACTCCCTCACTACTGAGGCCTTGAGACGACCCTCTGTCTCACAGAGAGGGACTGAGAGGTGCCAGTTTGCCTATGCCAGTGAATATCATACACATTTTCTTTAAGGATATTTTTCGGGGGGGAGGGGGGAGAGAGAGAGAGAGAGAAAATCAGCCATAAATCTTTAATTTTTTCTTCTTTCTATATAATACTTTGTCACAAGCTTGCTCAAGTGTTCAACTACGCATGATCATTTTTTCTAACATTTTGATATTTTCCGGAAATATTCGTGTGACGCTGCCCTTAAGCTTGTCATGCACCCTCTGTGATTCATGCTGGATCCCTTAACCCCTTCACGCCCAGATCTTTCCTTGGCTATATAAAATAGTCTGTTGTGAGCCATAAAATTACGAAAAGTAACTCAATATACCAAATGAGTTAGTGGACAAGGATACTAAACAGGTCATAGCTATAAAATATTGCTTATGTTCACTAAAAATCCTCTAATGGTACCCAAGTTACAATGGAAATTACGTTTTGGGCCTCAAGGGGTTAAACAGCAGCCCTTCACCTTGAACTTGGTCTTGGGGGAGAGGAGGAAGTGGCAGGGAGACAATTCCGGCGAGTAGTGTGGCTGGGCAGTCATGATGGTATTGGTGAGGGCCAAAAACTGAGTGCTTTCAGTGCACTGTGAGTGGGTTGCATTTGCTCTGGGTCAGGAATCTGGGCACAAACTTGGCAGCGATGTGATGCTTGTTCAAATTGGATATGACGATTACCTCAACTGATCTAAATGACATGTTGATGATGTCAGCAACTTTATTGATGGTGTTGCAACGATTCTGATGCACAATTAGTACAATTTCTTCAACGTTTTCAGCCGTTATGCTCATTGTGGTTCCGACCTCTCGTCATCCTTCAGTGACGTTTTGCCTTTCTTGAAATGCGAGTGTCACTCAAAACCTCTGTTTGGCACATTGCCTCATTGCTGTAGGCCTGCTTTATCATTGCTGTAGGCCTGCTTTATCATTGCTGTAGGCCTGCTTTATCATTGTTGTAGGCCTGCTTTATCATTGCTGTAGGCCTGCTTTATCATTGCTGTAGGCCAGCTTTATCATTGCTGTAGGCCTGCTTTATCATTGCTGTAGGCCTGCTTTATCATTGCTGTAGGCCTGCTTTATCATTGCTGTAGGCCTGCTTTATCATTGCTGTAGGCCTGCTTTATCATTGCTGTAGGCCTGCTTTATCATTGCTGTAGGCCTGCTTTATCATTGCTGTAGGCCTGCTTATCATTTCAAGAGTCTGCATTATTTTGAGGATGAGGAATGTCATGTACAACAAACTTCTTAAGCTTTTACTCGAGTGATCGATGTGACACAGGAAAGAGAGGGGTGGGTCGATTGCATATACCTGGACCTAAAGAAGGCATACATATGAAGAAGCTTAAGAAACCCCATAGTGTGGTGTACCTGAGGCGGCTTCATGATGAACTTCTTCTTCTCGCCAGTGGCCATCTCGGGGTTCTTCTCGCGCAGCTGGTTGAAGGCACGCTCCAGCAGTTCATCATAGGTGTAGTCCCGCTCGCTGCCCACCCAGCCGTCACCCGACTCTGTGGGCGACGCAGCAATTAACAATAGGGAGCTTTAAAAGGAGGCTGGACAGTGTTATGAATGGGGATAAAAGGTGGATGTAGGTAATATTAAGTAACAGGAACTACCACGTGTAGGTCTCCCAGCCTCATGTAGCTTCCTTATGTTCTAATTACTCCACACACACCCTGCCATCACCCGACGCTATGGGCGGACGCAGCAATCACCACCACACACCAATCATACACAATAAATGATAAGTAACAACGTATAACCTGCCACACCAATCAACATCACACAACACAACAGTCAACAGTCTGTACAGCACATTCTGAAAGGCAAGCACAGGTTTATACAGAATACACAGAGGTGTTTCCAAGTCTTCCTTCACCAGCAGCCTTGGTTCATCGCCAAAGCTCGCAAGGAACTTCACTTTTATATATCAAATTAAATAAATGAAAGGGAGTTACAGGCACACACACACACAAACAAACACAGAGACATACACACATACATACAGAGACAGACATACACACACATACAGAGACACACACACACACATACACACACACACACGTAATATGATATCAACTGACAGGACATTGCAAGCTCAACGCAATCCTGTACATCAATAATAAACAATAACACAAACGTAAATCAACACAGAAATGTTGTCTGATCAAAAACCTTCCATGATTTCATTAGTCAATTGGATAAAAACAAAAAGTAAGATATGAAGAAATAAAAACTGTTCAAATAAAGTGTCAACGCTGAATGAAGAAATGTAATAAATGTATAGACTATAAAATAAAAAATCTACGTAACACAAATACAACACAAATCCTATACTAACTAACACAACAACTGTAATTTTATACCACATCAACACACAACACAGCTGGGAGGGAACACTGATCAATACTTCATACAGCTTCCTAGACGTCCTTCATGACTCAAAACTCACACGCTTCCTCCCTTCACGCCCAGATCTTTCCTTGGCTATAAAAAATGGTCTGTTGTCGAGCCATAAAATTACGAAAAGTCACTGAATATACCACATTAGTTAGTGGACAAGGGTACTAAACAGGTCATAGCTATTAAAATATTGCTTATAGTCACTAAAATTCGTCTTATGCTTGTCAAATTACAATGGAAATAACGTTCTGGGTCTCAAGGGGTTAAAAAAACACATCTGCTTGGTACATTGCATCTGCTGTACAGTCAACTCTCTCTAATTCGAACTAATTAGGGGAAGACCTGGGCTGACATAGAGAGGGCTTATTGTAGGTACACTGAGTCTTCATGTTCTGAATTCACTTTAAGAAATCAAAAACCTGCCTATCATTAAAGTGATATGCTGTGGATGGGTCATAAAACACTACTAAATATGCACTTATACATGTGGACATAATAAATCTGGAAATCCATTATGCATCCATTCAGAAATGTAAATAAGAAAAATCCATTATATGATCAAATACAGAATAAAAACCTTCTACTAATGGTATTAATAACTTGTATGTATATAACTTGTATGTATATAACTTGTATGTATATAACTTGTATGTATATAACTTGTATGGTGTGTGTACAGGACAAAGAACATGCAGGTGCCAACCCAATAACCAACAATAAAGTGAAAAAAACCAGTGCCATCAATAAAAAAATAAAAAAAAACAGTGCCATCAATAAAAAAAATTAATAAAAAACCAGAGCCATCAATAAAAAAAAATTATAAAAAACCAGAGCCATCAATAAAAAAAAGAAAAAAACCCAGTACCACCAATAACAAAAAAAATTAAGTGCCATCAATAAAAAATTTAAAAAAACCCAGTGCCACCAATAACAAAACAAATTAAGTGCCATCAATAAAAAAAAAAAAAACCCAGTGCCACCAATAAAAAAATGAAAAAAACCAGTGCCATCAATAAAAAAATTGAAAAAACCAGAGCCATCAATAAAGAAATGAAAAAAAACCCAGAGCCATCAATAAAAAAAAATAATAAAAAACCAGCCATCAATAAAAAAATGAAAAAACCCAGAGCCATCAATAAAAAAAATTATAAAAAACCAGAGCCATCAATAAAAAAATGAAAAAAACTCAGTGCCACCAATAAAAAAAAAAAACCCCAGTACCACCAATAACAAAAAAAAACAGTGCCATCAATAAAGAAATTAAACAAAACCCAGTGCCACAAAAAAAAAAAAAAAACAGTGCCATCAATAAAGAAATTAAACAAAACCCAGTGCCACCAATAAAAAAAACAAAAAAACCAGTGCCATCAATAAAGAAATGAAACAAAACCAGTGCCATCAATAAAATATAAAAAAAACCCAGTGCCACCAATAAAGTGCCAAGCCTAAATAAAGAAATGGAATAACTGTTAAATGTGTTTATGATACATTGTGACACCACCAAGACACGGCAACTCACCTCGGATCTCCTCACACTCTACATCGTCCTCTGAAGGCATGGGTGAAACAAGAGTTAGTTACTTGAGGTCATTCCAGGATACCCGACACAATATACATGTATGACCAACACTCCCACACCCTTTATAACACAGGCATAGAGCAAGGTTGAAGCGTGTGTCAGGAGCCAACACATGGGCATTCCAAGGACTAAACACACTTGTTGCTCCTCACAAGTGGTTGGCTACTAGCATGCTCGGACTCCAAGATACACAAGGCAACCTTTTCACGGCAGCTCATCAAGAATTGGCTCATACCTCCCAACCTGTACTTCTTGTTATGTAGGGCAAATAGCCACCCATTAATAACCCTTGATTCAGAGGGCAAGAGTGTAGCACCAGAGCAAAGTCAGGCTCAGCGCACACTCCCGCCCCCACCTTGGACACAGTGACACTGCTGCCGGAAATCTTGGGCACTGAAAATATGTCCAACTCAAAAGTGGCACAATGAGATGCCAAAATATAGATGCTCAAGCTTTCGAAAGTTTTGTGTTACAACTCAAGAGTAAAAAATCTTGAAGGACTGGATAATAAGATGATAGAAATATTGTAGCAGTGAGCCATTTCTTTAGCCGCCGCAGTGAAAAGGGCGACAGTAACCTAGGTCAAATATATAGAGGTCTCAAGAGCTTGCAATAATGTAGGTCATGTCTCTAGAGTCGGGTAACAGTCATGCAACTATGTCACTTCACCACAATGGGTCATGGCCTCTGCAAGACTTCCCAAGGTCAATAAATCAATAGTGTAACCAATGACTGGAAGAACAAAAAATCTTACACCCGTTTGTGGTTGCCCAACATTTCCCTTCGCCTCAAGGACGCTTAACCCCTTCACGCCCACATCTTTCCTTAGCTATAAAAAATTGTATGTTGTTAGCCATAAAATTACGAAAAGTAACTTATATACCAAATGAGTTAGTGGACAAGGATACTAAACAGGTCGTATCTATTACATATTGCTTACATTCACTATAGATCGTCAAATGGTACCCAAATTACAATGGAAATTACGCTTTGGGTCTCAAGGGGTTTAGGTAGAGAGAGCCCTGCCAAGTAAAATGCACTGCTATGGATATAACACATTTTGTGGGGAAAATCTATGGAAATAAAGACGGCTTTCTATAGAGTAGCAGCCAGGCTTCCAGGCACACCCAGCTGCAAGTCAACCATTACCACACACTGGAAAAGTTATCATCACTGTTTACTTCCTGTTCAAGGCCAGATGGACCCACAACAGGCATTGAAGTGAAGTGAAGTGAATTGAATTAATGCTAAAAAAGGGAAAATGTGCCAGACATCAGAGGTCATATGGCACTATGGCAAAGCATAATGAAGGGGAGAGGTTAGAGAGAAAGAGTGAAACGGTGAGGGAAGGGGAAAGAACGGAATGTTACAGCAGGATGGTTAGATCAGATTGAAGTGAAGTGAAGTGAAGTGAAGAGGAAGAGTGAAGGGACCTAATGTTTGCCACCTTCACAAAGCTGTACAGACACCTATCCTGGTGTGGCCAAGGCTTTGTGCTACCTTACACAAACAACGTGCGAGTATTAACAGAAGGGGACACACAGGTGACATGAATACCTCTGCTGGTTCCCCTGCTGCAGAATGATCAATACCAAGGCAATGGTTTTACCCTATTGCAGGGCTAAGATAAGATTTTCATCCTATCTAGACACTTTGCAAGTACCAACTACAAGGTTATTGACTATACAATGCGCCGCATCGTCAGCACGAACTAGGCGGACTCGAACCGCTGACCGAATGCACAGGGACTCTGCACATTGCAAGCTCACGTCTCTACCAACCTTGTCACCCTGACGGGCTATTGCAAGGCTAATCCACCTGATCCCTTCATCATTCTATTGCAGCTACTGTAGATGGTCATTGTTCTTCTCCTAAGTCTATCAATAGTGGTGTTCCTCAGGGTACTTTCCTATCACATACTCTCTTCCTACTATTCATTAATGATCTGTCTAACTCATTATTTCTTAGGGGAGGCAGTGGCAGAGCGGTTAGCGCTTCCAAGTGGCGTGCTTGGTGTGCCAAGTTGGAATCCCGCCAGGTGCCACCATCTTTCTGCACCGTCGAGTGGCCTAAGAACACCCACATGCTGCCCATTAACTCTACCTTGGATTGCGAGTGCATCGGAGGACACAGGGGGCGGCATGAGCCTCTAATTACAGGCGTCACTATAACAATCCTGCCTGCGCCACCACGGGCGAGGACCAACCATCACAGCCCTCAAGTGTGCCTCCAGGGCCTGCCATCCCACCCCTGGAGCTCACGGCCTACACGCGCTATAGCCACAAATGGAAATACCGTATTTGCCGGCGCATAAGACGCCGTTTTTTCCCTTAAAAAGGAATGCAAAGTTCACCCTGCGTCTAATACGGCCATATTAGCGCATGAGAGGTTGGGCAGAGAATGCAGAACAGCCGGTGGTGTATTACTAAAGGGGTCTGGAGTGATCTGTGTTGATCAGTAGTTCACTGAGCACAAATTTGTAGCTGTGTTATCAACAGTAATGCATAATACTAAGAAAAGGTTGGAGTTTAAGAGAAAATAAGAGCTGGGGCAACAAGATAGCGATTGTTGCTGCCAAGATGGCCGTGTCAGATGTAAACATCATCCACCCCCCGCTGCTGCTCTCCATTGTAAAACGTCTGATATCTCAGGTCTGCCGCTTCACCTGGGATACTTCACCCGGCGACGCCCTCCGCGCACCCACCATGGGTCATTACCGCTCAGACTCTCCCCGCACCCATGGAAAAGACAAACATCCCGCATATTAGATGTCGCCTTAACCCGCATTCGACTCGGGCCACACAAGTTGACACAGCAGTTGGAAGGAGATGATAGAAGGGAGGCAGAAAATGGTGATGGAATTTTCGCTGGAATGAGTATTGTTGATAAATGGAATAGTGAAACAAAGAGCGTGTTAAAGTTTTATTTGAAGGAGTGTGAGCGGTGAGAGGGAGGTGTAGTATCTTGGGGAGTCTGTCTATACACACAAGGATGGAGAAAGGCTCGTGCCTTGTGTTTATTGACAGCGAGTCATTGTACAACGTGGGGACAAGAGGTGCGCGGCGTGTGTGTCTCTGTGTGTCCTGTGGCTGACTGAATTACCTGGCTGGTGTTGCAGTTGTGTCGGCGAGGACAAGTCAGGTCAGCGTCAGGTCACCCTTTAATCCTGGTCCCAGACAGGGGGGTGGCCTAAGCCGATGCAGGTGTGTATGTGCGTGTGTGTGTGTTAGCGCCGCTACAGTGGTAAGGAAGGTGGGATAGGAGACAGCATAGGCCTTTGTACCACCTCTACCCATCAATCCTCACCCCTGTACCTCTACGGATAAGGAAACTGTATGAAAGAGTGCTAGTAAAGAGGCTGCAACGGTAGATGTAGACGGGACAAAAGTCTTCCACACGGTACACCAAGACCAAGACCCATCACGGCACCACACCGTCCACCTCAAGGCCGAATCACACCATACCATCATGGTGACACGGCACCGTCTCATCACATCCGTTAAAATTTCTTACATTCAAACAAATAGACGTGTTACACTAAATGGTGCGCCGCCGTCACGGCTCCAATACATCACCGTCCTGTCACGTAACGGTTTCTGGGGAAGAATGTTTTAACGTAACGAGACTGTGCCGTGCTGATAATCGTCGTTTTCTCAAGGCTTTATGTACCCAAAACAGTGTCTTTTAGAGTTCAACTCCTCTTCTTCATCCAACAGAAGTGTTATTAAGGCAAATTTCTTCAACCATAGCCTCTGAGGCACCATGTCTGCTTAGATCAGTGGTTCTAAAAGTTTTTCAAGCCCGACACCCCAAAGTAGAACTCCAAGGCAACCTGATGCCCCTTCGCCAATACCAGCCTACTACTCCCGCCTTTTAACTTTTAATTTCCTGTAAAAAAGAAAAAACAGGACGGCTATGAACAAACAGCTGAATTCTATGCACTCTTTTATTTACTTATATTTTCTGTAAATAAATGAATAAAGTATAATTCTTACACAACAATATTTCCTCACTGTCAGATTGTTTTCCACATTACATTATTGTTCACAACACTATTTGTGCTCATTCAGCATGCCTTTTTCGACTGTGAGCTGCATGGGCCTTGTGCTCCTCTTTTTTCGAAGCAACCGAAGCCTCAATTCTAGGGGCACCCGGCTCAGTGCAAGACTAGGGGCACCCGGCTCAGTGCAAGACTAGGCACACCCGGCTCAGTGCAAGACTAGGCACACCCGGCTCAGTGCAAGACTAGGCACACCCGGCTCAGTGCAAGACTAGGGGCACCCGGCTCAGTGCAAGACTAGGCACACACCCGCTCAGTGCAAGACTAGGGACACCCGGCTCAGTGCAAGACTAGGCACACCCGGCTCAGTGCAAGACTAGGGACACCCGGCTCAGTGCAAGACTAGGCACACCCGGCTCAGTGCAAGACTAGGCACACCCGGCTCAGTGCAAGACTAGGCACACCCGGCTCAGTGCAAGACTAGGCGCACCCGGCTCAGTGCAAGACTAGGCACACCCGGCTCAGTGCAAGACTAGGCACACCCGGCTCAGTGCAAGACTAGGCACACCCGGCTCAGTGCAAGACTAGGCACACCCGGCTCAGTGCAAGACTAGGCACACCCGGCTCAGTGCAAGACTAGGCACACCCGGCTCAGTGCAAGACTAGGGGCACCCGGCTCAGTGCAAGACTAGGCACACCCGGCTCAGTGCAAGACTAGGCACACCCGGCTCAGTGCAAGACTAGGGGCACCTGGCTCAGTGCAAGACTAGGGACACCCGGCTCAGTGCAAGACTAGGGGCACCCGGCTCAGTGCAAGACTAGGGACACCCGGCTCAGTGCAAGACTAGGGCACCCGGCTCAGTGCAAGACTAGGGGCACCTGGCTCAGTGCAAGACTAGGGGCACCCGGCTCTGTGCAAGACTAGGGACACCCGGCTCAGTGCAAGACTAGGGCACCCGGCTCAGTGCAAGACTAGGGACACCCGGCTCAGTGCAAGACTAGGGACACCCGGCTCAGTGCAAGACTAGGGGGCACCCGGCTCAGTGCAAGACTAGGGACACCCGGCTCAGTGCAAGACTAGGGACACCCGGCTCAGTGCAAGACTAGGGACACCCGGCTCAGTGCAAGACTAGGCACACCCGGCTCAGTGCAAGACTAGGGGCACCCGGCTCAGTGCAAGACTAGGGGCACCCGGCTCAGTGCAAGACTAGGGGCACCCGGCTCAGTGCAAGACTAGGGGCACCCGGCTCAGTGCAAGACTAGGGACACCCGGCTCAGTGCAAGACTAGGGGCACCCGGCTCAGTGCAAGACTAGGGACACCCGGCTCAGTGCAAGACTAGGGGCACCCGGCTCAGTGCAAGACTAGGGGCACCCGGCTCAGTGCAAGACTAGGGGGCACCCGGCTCAGTGCAAGACTAGGGGGCACCCGGCTCAGTGCAAGACTAGGGGGCACCCGGCTCAGTGCAAGACTAGGGGCACCCGGCTCAGTGCAAGACTAGGGGCACCCGGCTCAGTGCAAGACTAGGGGGCACCCGGCTCAGTGCAAGACTAGGGGCACCCGGCTCAGTGCAAGACTAGGGACACCCGGCTCAGTGCAAGACTAGGGACACCCGGCTCAGTGCAAGACTAGGGACACCCGGCTCAGTGCAAGACTAGGGGCACCCGGCTCAGTGCAAGACTAGGGACACCCGGCTCAGTGCAAGACTAGGGACACCCGGCTCAGTGCAAGACTAGGCGCACCCGGCTCAGTGCAAGACTAGGGGCACCCGGCTCAGTGCAAGACTAGGGGCACCCGGCTCAGTGCAAGACTAGGGACACCCGGCTCAGTGCAAGACTAGGGGCACCCGGCTCAGTGCAAGACACATATCAGCTTCGACCGCCAGACTGTGTCCTTGCTTTGCTTTTATCTGGATCAGCACGGAGAACCCGGCCTCGCATGTGTAAGTGGTGGCCAATGGTACGAGCACCTCCAATGCAATCTCTGCTAGTTTCGGGAAAGCCCGGATCTGCTTTGCCCAAAATTGTATCAACGGCAGGACTTCAAAAGCAGTTTTCACCCCTTCGTTGACTTGTAACTCAACCAAGTTCTCCTGGACCTCGAGGTCATCTTCATCATCCAGTTTTGCAAGGTAGGGTTGACGGATCCAAGGTGGGATTGGTTCCTTCTCGGCCGGGAAATACTCTTTCATTTTCCTTTCTAATGTTGCAAGGCGGCCACCACGTTGTTGATAAGATCCTGGCTAGGTTCTCCTTCCCCAATTCGTGCATCCAAATTCTGTTAATGTACCAACTTTCCCGCCTCTGCTCGCCGCTTCCACAGGCCCAGTGTCCTCTTGAATGCCACCACCTTTTGGTTAGCCTCCACTTTGTTCACTCCGTATCCTTGGATGGAAAGATTCAGGTCGTTGAGGTGACTGAAAACATCAGCAAGGTGCCTACGTCCAAGGCATCCTACTCGTGGTTGCCAGTTAGTCATAGTCACCATTCAGTGCACAAAATTATTAATTTAATATTTTCCAAGATGCCTTTTTGGATACCCCCAAGAACCGGTTTTGATACTCCCTGGGGGTATTGAGGCACTACTTTAAGAACCCCTGGCTTAGAGGGTGAGCAGGAACTGCCAAAAATGAGACAACCGTGACGAATAGTGTGAATACAAGGCACGGCTGACGGAACGCTGCCGTGATTTCAGAGTGTGAACCAGCCTTCACCTGTACCTTCCTGAAGAAGACTAATCAACCCTCGCGACTGTGATAGATTCATAGGTGTAAACCAGGGCAAATATCGTCGATCCCGACAACGGTGCTCTTCAACAATTACAACAATACAAGGTAGAGATGGTTACGTTACAGTGTTACCTAAATACCTTCGTAATTTTTGTTATTGGACAACCACCGATTTTGAGGCCGAAACTTAGTCCTCCTGAATAGTTTTGATGTGTTTTGAATTAATCTGGCTCTCGTTTTTGTCAGAAATCAATGTTTGTTTACATGTGTGTGCGGGGAGGGGGGCAACCTGCCCCTCCAGGTCCACCCCGCAAACATTGCTACTCTTCACACTGCCATAGTATTGGTCATTTTCGTTTTTTCTCTATATCATGTTACTAAACCAAACCCCACCTCTAACCTAACCTAATCTGATTTAACCTAACTTACTTTCTGGCTGAAATAACGGTAGATTTTCGGTACTACGTGTGATGCCATTATTATTCAATTGCGCCATGGGAAATGGGGCTCAAAATACTCAGAATGAAGAAAGCTACACGATGATGTAACTACACGATGATGTAAGCAACAAAGGCATACGTACAACATTAAATCTAAGCTATATGTCATAGGTAGCAAATTATTAGAATGTCAATTCGTGGGGGCATCCTGCAATATATTATGACCGATTTTGGTTACCCTGTCATTCCCTTTACATTTTAACTAGTATAATTTTTCATTCACATGCACTGTGAATATAGTATTTAGGTACAGGCTCATAATCATTTGCTTTCCCTACAATTCCCTTTTTTTAATTTTTTTTTAATAACATGATAAATTTACGATTTTTTTTTCTCCCTCAAAAACACCAATATTTTTTTTCTTCTCAAAACCTCCTCGTAAAATAGGGGGCGTCTTATGCGGAGGTGCGTGTTATGTGCCGGCAAATACGATATATGACAAAAATAAGAAAGGAAATATATATCAAAATCCCATGCCAAACCTTGGATCAGCAGCATGCTTATATTATATGCCTCTATTTATATGCTTCTATATGCCTCGTGTTTTTGTGTACAGCTTGTATTCATCCTACATCTAACCCTTCATTCTAACATCCCTCCCAAGTCTTGTCCTGTATAAGGGACTGATGGTTGGCAACTATTATATTACTTTAGACTAAGTGACATTTGAATATCTAAGCATGGGAACAAATGACCCACCCCATTATTCCTGATCTAAATTCGTTATTAGCTTTTAATGTTCTATGATATAAGACCTTATGTCTGTACAACTGCATGGAATCACTGTTCTGATGAAAGATATTTGGGTACAAGGCTGACTTATGATTTGAAATGAATGACTGACATCTTGACAGGCATGACAACTGACACAAAGACAGATGGCATGCCTGACACACTTGACCCCCGGGAGACCCTGCCTCGGGTGTGATGCACAAGGTTACATGAGTTGCACAGAGCCATCAAGGGTCTCATGAACACCTTATTTATTCACACAACTAAGAATTCAAGCAAAATATTCCAAATTTTTCAACTTCTTCATTCTTCAGGCTTCAACGTAAATAATAATAATAATAATAATAATGCCCCCATTGTATGTGATATATACACCGGTGACAAAGGTGACAGTAACAGTGCCTGGTGGGTGCCGCGCGGTGTCGTTTCTAGCCTTTAGGGGTCCTTGTGAGATGGTGTTTGGGGCCCTATTTAGCAAAACTATGGTGGGGGGATTCCAAGCCCTCTAAGGTGGTCCGGGCACACGCCTTTAATATTTAAATGCATCAATCTGGTGCACTTTAAGAGGAAAAGAGACTAGATTCTAAAAAAAAAATTCAAATAATGGCAGCTTGGGGGCCCCTTGGTGGCTTCAGGGGCCCTGTGCAATCACGTAGTTCACATATAGTAAGAAGTGGCCCTGCCTGGAGGCTCTGGCCACAGCCGGGATGGAGCTGCCAGTGTAGTCTTGGCCCAGAAAGGTGCCGCTCATATCAACAATTCCCACACAGGTGAGTGAAATATTTCCCTTCAGTCATAAGCAACTGATACTATTTTTTTTTTTTTTTTGAGAGGCGAAAATTCCACTATATTTGAAGGTCTCATGCTTAAAGTTATGCCTCTATTTACCTGATACTAGGGTTAACTATGATAAAATACAACTGAAATTAAGAAGAAGCGTAGTATTCCCTTCTCGTGGCATCAAATATCAGTCAGTAAGCAGCAAGGGTCAGGATTTTTCACCTCGTTAAAAGAAAACAGAGTATAGTAGCAGCTCCACAAAGTTATAAGGTGCATGCAAGACTGCCTGTGATCTGTCGCTACTGCTCTGTGGTGAACATACTGCTGGAGTGGTAACCATGTTCAAAGAAACCATTAGTACAGCGGTGCATTCTGCTGCTGTCACACGGTTAAGAGGCCAACACTGCCTTGACTCTTCTCTCTCTACCCGTGTGAATGACTTTTCTCCCTATCCGTGTGAATGACTGTTCTTTCTCTCTACCGTGTGAATGACTTCTTTCTCTCTATCCGTGTGAATGACTCTTCTTTCTCCATACCCGTGTGAATGACTGTTCTTGATCTCTACCCGTGTGAATGACTGTTCTTGATCTCTACCCATGTGAATGACTTTTCTCTCTACCCTTGTGAATGACTCCTTTCTCTCTACCCGTGTGAATGACTGTTCTTGAGCTCTACCCGTGTGAATGACTGTTCTTGATCTCTACCCGTGTGAATGACTCTTTTCTCTCTACCCGTGTGAATGACTGTTCTTGATCTCTACCCGTGTGAATGACTATTTTCTCTCTATCCGTGTGAATGACTGTTCTTGATCTCTACCCGTGTGAATGACTTCTTTCCCCCTACCCATGTGAATGACTTATTTCTCTCTCTATCCGTGTGAATGACTGTTCTTGATCTCTAACAGTGTTTTCATTACCTCACTCTACATGACTCTTTGTATCTGTATGGGTGTGAGTGGTGCAGCAGAAGGCGCCGCCGCCCTGCACAGGCACTGGACACATGCTGGTGGGTGTAATGAAGCCTCACCCTCTATATTTACCAGGCCTGGCTCTCGCCTCCCATCAGGCGCCACATCTGAAAGAACACCTTTAAGGGATGAGACAGAGGGACTCCTACACACTACGGGATCACACCACACGGGGAACCACACAACAGGGCTGTCACAAGCAGGCAGGGGCTCTTGATGCTCTTGATGCAAAGGATAGCTTACTTAAGGCCCCTGCACACATTGACGGTTCCAGCCACGGCAGAAGACGGCTCGAATCGTGAATGTGTGAAAGCGGCTTTATTGCCCGTATTCGTTGTCACATACCATCGCTGTACGTGGTCATTGTTGACTTTTTGTCTTGTCCTAATGAAATCAATATGTCATGCCAGCTCTGTTGTGATTGCAATAGGAGTACTGTAGGATTGCTCTAGTACTTTCCATGGCAGCTACAAGATCAAGTGAATAATTTTGACTGAGTAGAAATGGAACAAAATCATAGCAATCACCACGAGCAATCATGGTATGTGACTACGAATACGGGCATATGACCCGTGAGTGTAAGCCATCAGGGATGTCACAACACAGCACACAGGCTCACACAGGACTGCACTATTAGGTCAAAACTTCCATGCAGACCCCTTAAACACAGGTACAGGTTGGCTTATTGTCTACCATCACAACACTCACTCAACAGTCTCACTTTTCTGAAGGCCTTGGCTCACACTTCAGACCCCAACGCTTACTTCTGTGCAGCCTCCATGCCATGACACCTCTATGCCATGACACTATGCCATGACACTCTATGCCATGACACTCTATGCCATGACAACTCTATGCCATGACACCTCTATGCTTCTATGCAGTGGCGGCTCGTGATAAAATACAATGGAGGGACTGCAAGCTTCACACAAGAGTAGGATACACAAATTTTACCTAATTCAGGTATGAGTTGTAGTTGATGTTCACGGATCTCAGGGCATGGTAGTAGTGGTGGTGGTAGAAGGGATGGTGGGGGTAGTAGTGGTGGTAGAGGGGATGGCTGAGGTGGTGATGGTAGAATTACAGTATTACTTGAAAATAAAGTCGGTACCGCTTGATTTCAGTTTTTTCATTTAGTGTCAGCTGGGATAAGTGGATGTTTTGCAAATACTTCACTCAATTTTCCATCGTCATAGGGTAATTATAGACATGAATTGTACAGCAAATATTTAAGTAACTTAAATTTTGGTCTGGTTTTAATGAAAATTCACTTAGTAACGTATTGGGAAATAATTAAATAACATATAATGACTTTTTATTATGATATATTTGTTAGTAGTGTATCAATTCTGCTGTGTCTCTAAAGGCATCATACACCTGAAGTGAGTGTCTGGGGGTGCTGCAGCTCTGCAGCCCTATACCACGAGCCGCCACTGCCTCGGCTAGCTAAGGCGTCTGTCACCCTATCTCCGAGAGCCTGTCACTCCTACACAACACTTGGTCAAGGAGGAGCATGGCATCAGTAAACCATTGCTAAACCTAAACCAGAAGCTAAAGCATTGCAAACATGTAACCAATATAGAGGAGAAAAAAATAAAGCTAAAATGCAAACCTAAAACAAACACATAGAAAAAAATGCATCGCTGAAAAGTAAACGTACCAAATAGAAATAATAATAAATAAATACACCTGAAAGGCAACCCAAAAATAATAATAACAAATAAAGAAAACCATCACTGGAATGCAAACAAATAACAAACACATCGAAAACATTTAAAGCTGAAAAGAACCATGTAGCAAATAAAAGGAAAACAAATGATCTGAAAAGCAGCCCTGGAACACTATAACGGATAAATAATGAAAGCTGAAAAGCAGGCATGCAGCATAACACAAAAAAAAGTTAACAGCTGGACGAAATCAACGTAGGAAAAAATATGTCTGCCTGGCCTAAGATGACACACCCTTGACACACACACACACACACACACACACACACACACCACACCCACACACACACACACACACACACACCACACACTTGATTTTGGCCAACACTAAGCACTAAGGAAGCAAAAATGAAAATGTAGCTATGGAGAAGGAGCCTAATGGGTTATTAATTACTAACTAACTAATTAGACTAACTAACTAATTAGGTGGATCGAATAACTACAACCCCACAAAAATTTACAACCACAGTCTTCACAACCACAACCACAGTTCCATAAGTGCGATTGTGAAAACTTAGTATAGATAGTACGCACGTGACGTCACGATCAAGTGATAAACAATAACAAAGCGACCGGCCGAGGAACCCGGGGAAAAGTTTACTTCAATAGTAATTTATCCTCTGCCAACAAATACACTTATGGTAACACACTTTGTGCATAATATATTTTTAATTAATTTGAATAATATCAATATTCTTTCATAATAGCTATAAGTTTAGAAAATACTTCATTATTGACAGTATGTACATCTAATTTACTGCTATTTGTGTGTTGGTATATAACATAAGGATATATTATGTACCAAGTCTGGCTAAATCGCACTATAAGGTAATATTCCAGTTAATAATTACGCAGTGTTCCTAGTACAGGGAGGTCCCGCTATACCAGCATTCCATATACCAGAATCCGATGATACGAGATGTGTAAATTAGGGTCTATTTTCAATATACGAGATCGAAAATCCAATGCTACGTACGACATTCAAACTGGGGTGAGTAAAATTACCAAGTTATTTACTAAAGTAAATTACAAGTTATTTACTAAAATTATAAAGTCATTTACTGACTATATGATTTTACCTAAGGTTGTACGATAATCAATCTGAAAATATGATAATTCTGGTGGCTCGGTACGACAATGTGGCCAACAAAAAAACTGTTTTTAAAACTTCTCGACCAATCACAAGTCAGCGAGACATATTTCCGGGCAAGAATGGCATGCCAGACTGCCTCTCTCCGCCTTCTGTCCCCGTCATCTCAAACTAATTCTAGTTTTATTTGGAATGCTTGCGTTTTAAGAAGTTTTAATGCAGTAGATAGTAAGATATATAAGTAAGGAGCCTGTGTTGCTAGTGTTTTGGTGGTAGAAGGTGTGTATGTGGGTTGAAATAGTGAATATTTGTGTTATGGGGCGGCCCCGCGGCAAGAATTTCTCCGTCACTCACTGCCCCGCCAGCAGTCACCTCATCATAACATCTTTAAATCACCCTTATTTAAGGTGACACACAGTGCTACATTGATTTAGATAATGACATGTGCATATAACATCTCACCATAATCACTAAGTTGTATAATAACGAGTAATAAGACGTTTAATCCTGCCCAAACCTACAGTGGCGGAGGAGCTGGCGGCTCCAGCCGCCACTCTCAAAAGTTTTGAGTAAAAACCCGCCGTCATCCGCCTCACCTGTGCCTTCCTGAAGAAGACAGTCAGCTCCTACGCCTCTGATAGCACCATAGGATATTACCAGTGATCATAGGATTCCTCAAGGGGTTCTCGCTCCCCTACTAAATATTACCAAAGACATCTATCTCCCTTGGTGTTGATATCCACCTCACGGGCTTCATGCTGCTGCTGCTGAAGGCCGCGCTGCCAGATGTGGATGAGTCCCTTGCTTGTATTTCATGTATTTCATCTCTTTACTCATATATATGACTAATATCCATCCAAATACAATCATATGTCTACATACACCTAGAGAAATGATATTTCATAGCATACCAAGCAATAATAAGCGAGCCTGGAGACTTCCTACCTCTGCTAATACCAGTCTCGAGCAGTCGTTGGCCAGTCTGCACATTTACGACCAAACCTACGACTTTTCCGCGCTGTGCACCCCTCCCTTGTCCCTTACCTACCATACCCTCTCGAGTCTAGTGTATCACGCGGCGTCCCCAAGAGTACATACAACGTCTTTGTTGCTTGTATGTATTGTGCCTTGTGAGTCGATTTTAGTGATTTGCTGGTTTACTTAATGTGCTTATTGTGACTTATTTGTGCTCTGTCCTACTGTGCTGTCACACTCTTAATGGTCCCCAGACATAACTACGTCACGGTTTGTTTACATCGGTGCATTGTGGGGATAAGGCGGGGTCGCCGCGGGTGGACCTACGAAGGGAAAACTACGGCGATAGAAGAATTTAGAGTTATTTTGCGCGAAATTGATATTCCAGGTGCTATATTACTGTGCTCTGTTCTCGCTGACAACACTATAGAGAAGACCTGAGGTAATGGATGATGTGCAGAGGCTTCTAAACCAAGAAAACAGAGCCTCATCAAAAGGTAAGCAACTGTTAGGTACGTAATGTGTCCCTACCACTTGCTTAATTCTTAATGAGACTCTGCTGTGACTGTTTTCCTGGTTTAGAAGCCTTTTCACATCAACCATCACCTCGGATCTTCTCTATGTTGTCAGCGAGCACGGAAATATAGCACCTGGAATATCAATTTCGCCCAAAACAACTCGAAAAATTTTCATCGTCGTAGTCTTCTCTTTGTAGGTTGTACATATTCATGGTTATGATAGTATTAAAATACCTTATTAATTGAGTTCCTTTGGTTGTCTTTCCTCATAATATGTAGTGGTACATCATGGTTTAAGTGTTCCTTGACGAGCCAATGAATACTCTTGAGTCTATACCAACATCACCAATCTTTGCTTTGATTGATCTTATTACTCCATCCATAAACAAGTTGCATAACCACGGTGACATTACCCATCCTTGCCTCATGGTACCTGGTACTCTCGTCTACCGATATTTTTATCCCTACACAAATCGGGAAAACTCGCCGACGGTAATGGTTAGGTTAGGTTACCGTTAGGTTAGGTAAAGGTCAGTTAGGTTAGGTATTCATAATCACAGGTAAAAGCTTATTAGTTATACATACATACTCCACTCCATACACACTCTTTAACCCTTCAATACATCCCACATTCCCTCCCAGTCTACTCTGTCATAGGCTTGGTATTAGTCCAGATGAACACCGAACTCACTTTGGTGAACGAAACTATTTTTCTGGTGTGTTTTTATGTGTTTTGAATGAATCTGCTAACCGTTTCTATGGCAATTTTTTTTTTTTTTCTTAGGTTTTTTAGTTAGGTAAAGGTTAGGTATAGGTTAGGTATGGGTTAGGTTATGTATAGATAAAGGTTAGGTTAGGTTTAGGTTCGAATTTTTTTTGTGTCATTTTCGCAAAAAGCAAAAAAAAAAAACAAAAAAAAAAAAAAAAAAAAAAAAAAAAGTGCGACAGAAATGGTTAGCAGATTCATTCAAAACACATAAAAACACACCAGAAAAAAATTGTTTCGTCCACCAAAGTGAGTTCGGTGTTCATCTGGATATTTATCTATGCTTTCTCTAAATCCATGAATGCAGCCTACATCTTCTCGTATTTTGCTAACATTGTCTTAATTATCATTCGCATATCTAAGATCTGATCTACACAGCCTTTCCCAGTTCTAAATCTGCCTTGCTCCTCACTAACCTTGCCATTTGTGATTTTTTGTACTCTTCCAATTATGATTTCACCATACAGTTTGCCTCATCACTGTGGAGCACATGATGACTCAATGAAGCTAAATATAAGCCAACCTGGTAACAACATTGCCAATCTAGCTAATCACAGCCCTGGAATTATACCACATTTACCACAGCTTAGGTAACCTAACCTAACCATTACTGTCGGCGAGTTTTCCCGATTTGTGTAGGGACGAGCATTTCGGTAGACAAGAGTACCAGGTACCGTGAGGCAAGGATGGGTAATGTCACCGTGGTTATGCAACTTGTTTATGGATGGAGTAATAAGATCAATCAAAGCAAAATCTAACCTAACCATTACCGTCGGCGAGTTTTCCCGATTTGTGTAGGGATAAAAATATCGGTAGACGACAGTACCAGGTACCATGAGGGGTCACCACCCTATGCAGCCGCCGTCCCCATGCGGCCGCCCGTATGATCCACATATATAGAGGGCAGTCGCGCGGAGCAAACTATTGTTATACGTATATGTTTATTGTACGTTATGTTTAACATATATAAAACTATATGTTAAACATAAGATATGTCATAAGTTACTAACCTAACCTCACTATAACCCCTAAACATTACTAACCTAACCTCACTATAACCCCCTAAAAGTTACTAGCCTAACCTCACTATAAGTTACTAACCTAACCTCACTATAACCCCTAAGTTACTAACCTAACCTCACTATAAGTTACTAACCTAACCTCACTATAACCCCTAAGTTACTAACCTAACCTCACTATAAGTTACTAACCTAACCTCACTATAACCCCTAAGTTACTAACCTAACCTCACTATAAGTTACTAACCTAACCTCACTATAACCCCCTAAAAATTACTAACCTAACCTCACTATAACCCTTACAAGTTACTAACCTAACCTCACTATAACCCCCTAAAAATTACTACCTAACCTCACTATAACCCTTAAAAGTTACTAACCTAACCTCACTATAACCCCTAAAAGTTACTAACCTAAACCTACCATAACCCCATAAAAGTTACTAACCTAACCTCACTTATGTTACTATAACTAACCGGTTATGCAACTTGTTTATGGATGGAGTAATAAGATAAATCAAAGCAAAGATTGGTGATGTTGGTATAGACTCAAGAGTATTCATTGGCTCGTCAAGGAACACTTAAACCATGATGTACCACTACATATTATGAGGAAAGACAACCAAAGGAACTCAATTAATAAGGTATTTTAATACTATCATAACCATGAATGTGTACAACCTACAAAGAGAAGACTACGACGATGAAAAAATTTCGAGTTGTTTTGGGCAAAATTGATATTCCAGGTGCTATATTTCCGTGCTCGCTGACAACATAGAGAAGACCTGAGGTGATGGTTGATGTGCAAAGACTTCTAAACCAGGAAAACAGTCACAGCAGTCTCATTAAGAAGTAAGCAAGTGGTAGGGACACATTACGTACCTAACAGTTGCTTACCTTTTGACGAGGCTCTGTTATGACTCTGTTTTCTTGGTTTAGAAGCCTCTGCACATCAGCCATTACCTCAGGTCTTCTCTATAGTGTTGTCAGCGAGAACAGAGCACAGTAATATAGCACCTGGAATATCAATTTCGCGCAAAATAACTCTAAATTCTTCCATCGCCATAGTTTTCCCTTCGTAGGTCCACCCGCGGCGACCCCGCCTTATCCCCACAACGCACCGATGTAAACAAACCATGACGTAGTTATGGGTAGGGTCCATTCACTGTGTTTTGTGTGGTGGTGCGGTATATAGAGCCCTATATTTGAGAGTTTGAGAGTTTGTTGTGTTTGCTATAGTTTATTTTAGCTTGACATAAATACATGTCTTTTTTTTCTTTTTTTTTAATTGATGGGGTCCTGGAACCAAACCTATATTTTACCATTAGTTATGTGTTTCGTTATACGAGATTTCGCTTTACGAGTATGCCAGGTGGAACGTAACTGCTCGTATCTTCGGGACCTCCCTGTATATGATAACCGCAACATCGGCTGTAGAAAATTTGACAACCGCAAACAAAAACCGACCACTCGATCCATCATTACATACAAGTGTAGCTCAGGCCTTCTAAAATACAACTAGATGAATACCCACACCCACACACCATTGAGACACACACACACACACCCACACACAACAGTACATGAAGCCCAACACTCACCCATCTCCTTGTCATAACCCTAACACACTCTTGACACACACACACACACATAAGACACTCACCCACCACCACAACATACACAAACACTCACCCGTCTCCTTGTCACAAACAAACACACACAGCAACACACGCAACACAACAGTACACCAACACTCACCCGTCTCCTTGTCACAAACAAACACACACACACCCACACAACAACACACGCAACACAACAGTACACAAACACTCACCCGTCTCCTTGTCATCGCCATCCCCGCCGACCTCCTCCTTGGCAATCAGGTCCTTCAATCCCTTGTTCTTCTTCTTGGTGCTCTTCTTCTTCTTGGTCACACTGAAGTCCAAGTAGCGGTCAAAGTCGTCGGCCTCGCCGGGCAGGGTGGACGCGGGCTCCCGGACCTCCCCCTGGGGCACCCCGTTGTCCTGGGGCTCCGGCAGCGCCTCGCCGACCTCATCCAGGGAGAACGGCTTCTTCTTCTTCTTGGTCTTCTTTTTGCCGAACATCTCCATGTCTGGGAAGGTGGAAAGGGTACAATAAGAATCTCCATGTCTGGGGAAGGGGGAAAGGGTACAATAAGAATCTCCATGTCTGGGGAAGGGGGAAAGGGTACAATAAGAATCTCCATGTCTGGGGAAGGGGGAAAGGGTACAATAAGAATCTCCATGTCTGGGGAAGGGGGAAAGGGTACAATAAGAATCTCCATGTCTGGGGAAGGGGAAAGGGTACAATAAGAATCTCCATGTCTGGGGAAGGGGGAAAGGGTACAATAAGAATCTCCATGTCTGGGAAGGGGAAAGGGTACATAAGAATCTCCATGTCTGGGAAGGGGGAAGGGTACAATAAGAATCTCCATGTCTGGGGAAGGGGAAAGGGTACAATAAGAATCTCCATGTCTGGAAGGGGAAAGGTACAACAGAATCTCCATGTTGGGGAAGGGGAAAGGTACAATAGAATCTCAATGTCTGGGGAAGGGGAAAGGTACAATAAGAATCTCCATGTCTGGGGAAGGGGAAAGGTACAATAAGAATCTCCATGTCTGGGAAGGGGAAAGGGTACAATAAGAATCTCCATGTCCTGGGAAGGGGAAGGGTACAATAAACATCTCCATGTCTGGGAAGGGAAAGGGTACAATAAGATCTCATGTCTGGGAAGGGAAAGGGTACAATAAAATCTCCATGTCTGGGGAAGGGAAAGGGTACAATAAGAATCTCCATGTCTGGGGAAGGGGAAAGGGTACAATAAGAATCTCCAGTCTGGGGAAGGGGAAAGGGTACAATAAGAATCTCCATGTCTGGGGAAGGGGGAAAGGTACAATAAGAATCTCCATTCTGGGAAGGGGAAAGGGTACAATAGAATCTCCTTGTCTGGGAAGGGGGAAAGGGTACAATAGAATCTCCATGTCTGGGAAGGGGAAAGGGTACAATAAGAATCTCAATGTCTGGGGAAGGGGGAAGGGTACAATAAGAATCTCCATGTCTGGGAAGGTGGAAAGGGTACAATAGAGATCTCCATGTCTGGGGAAGGGGGAAAGGTACAATAAGAATCTCAATGTCTGGGAAGGGAAAGGGTACAATAAGAATCTCCATGTCTGGGAAGGGGGAAAGGGTACAATAAGAATCTCCATGTCTGGGGAAGGGGGAAAGGGAATATATTTGCCTGGGAAGAGGGCAATCATCATATCTGGAAGGGGAAAAGGAATGCATTAAGGATATCCATGTCTGGGAGGGTGAAAAGGAATGCAGAAAGGGGGTCTAGGGGTGGGAAAAGGAATGCAGAAAGGGGGTCTAGGGGTGGGAAAAGGAATGCATAAAGGGGGTCTAGAGGTGGGAAAAGGAATGCAATAAGGAAAATCCATGTCTGGGAAAGGTGAGAAAAGAAACGCCATGGCAGTAAGGGTGAAAAGGAATGCAGAAAGGATGAAAGGTTCTGTTTGAGTAAAGGTTAATGAGTAAAGGAATGCAATAAGGATCTCCATGGCTGGGAAGGAGGAAAAGGAATGCCATGGCAGTGAGGGTGAAGGGTAGTGTTTGTTCATTAGGAAGGATGATGAGTCTAACTAATGGTAATAAGAGATGCCAGTGTTACCATGCTAAGGAAATTGTAATGAGAGAATGAACATGGCGAGATGAAGTGTCCAGTGAAGAGGTGGCAAGATGTGGATTGAAGGAGCTGAGTACAGTGCTGAGAGTAGGCGATGGAGGTGGTTTGGACACGTGAAGAGGAGAGAAGGTGGTGAGGCATTGGGGAGAGCTGTTGGAGTGGAAGTGCCAGGTCGCCGTCCACCGGGCAGGCCAAGGAAGACATGGAGGCAGTGTGTGGAAGAGGATCTGGCAGCATTGAGGAGGTTGAGGCAATGGATAGAGATAGTGGGAAGTGTATCATCGGCCATCTAACCTCATAAAACATAATGGGAAAATCTGACGTTAAACAAAAAGAAGAAGTGTGAAGGATTCTGTTTGTTCATTAGGAAGGATAATAATGATATGATAATGATAACAATAATAATGAAAATGAGGTGTCAGAATTGGCATATCATTCCTGGATAAACAGCACAGCAGCACTGAGCCATGGGAAGGATAATGGCATATAAACATTGTGGAAAAGGAGATACATATTATATATTTTGATTCTGGCTTTCACGCAAATATGTCTTACTAGCCGCAAAGCAGCCCTCCGGGCGGACTTTTTGGCTAGCTCCTGCGGAGGGCTATTGGTGGGGCTTTGGCCCACCACCTGTGTTTGGTGGGCCTTTGGCCCACCAAACACATTCTCCAGATAGCCCCTTATAACTTTCCTAAAATCATTGGAATAGATTGAGCGTGCAGAGAGAGAATAATGTAGAAATGTATGTATTAACGCCAACCCATTCACATCACCCCCAACCCATTCACTCACCCATTACCCATCACCCCCCACCCATTACCTCACCCCCACCCATTCACTCACCTCCATCACCACACACCCATTCACTCACCCATTACCCATCACCCCCCACCTATTCCCTCACCCATCACCCCCCACCCATTCACTCACCCATCACCCAACACCCATTACCCTACATCAAGGTTTCCTCAATTCTCGCAACCCACTTTTTTTCACAATTCTCGCTAATAGGCTGCTTAAAAAATAATAAAAATAAAAAAGTGATCGGATCATCCCATAACTGGGCTTAAAACCTTCCCCTAGTCAACCCGGTTCCAAAACTGTGCCATATGAGGGGATTGCGCCACTGGGGGCGGCACCTATCGCGGACACACAGACACCACACACACAGACGGGCACAGACACACTTTCGCTTATATTATTATAGATGAAAATGGAACAGTAAATATGACTTTTTTTTTGGAATTGAGTGTTCTTGACATAATACAATAATATAGTCAGTATATGCAACGCCATCCACGGGCTGCAAAATGTATAGAATCTGAGACCTTTGGCAAATTGTGGAAGACATGAATTGCATCATTTGACAAACTGATTCAAACAACAGCTTAAATCTGACTGTAATTTGTATGTCTAGTCTAACGAATGTCTAGTTTACTATGTAACCTATGGCATCTTTCTGATTAACCCCTTCACACCCAGATCTTTCCTTGGCTATAAAAATGTTTCTGTTCTTAGCCATAAAATTACGAAAAGTAACTGAATACTAGGTATATACCAAATAAGCTAGTGGACAAGGATACTAAACAGGTCATAGCTATAAAACATTGCTTATATTCATAAAACAAAACGTCTAATGGTACCCAAATTGCAATGGAAATTACGTTCTGGGTCTCAAAGGGTTAAATGTTAGATTTTCCCTTATGAGATTAGATGCAGCTTTGGATATTATGATAACTGCTCTGGAACCACAAAGTTTCCATTTGTATGCATAAATTGACAAACATATATATATCATCATCATATTATTATTATTATAACACAATATATTACAGTGAGGAACGACACAATATAATGTAGTTTCTAATCCTTGTACAAAGCATCGTACTTTACACAGCTAAGAACCACTTGACTATATTATTATTAGTATTATCATCACTATACTATTGACTGTACTAACCCCTTGAGGCCCAGAACGTAATTTCCATTGTAATCTGGGTACCATTAGGCAATTTGTAGTGACTATAAGCAATACTTTATAGCTATGACCTGTTTAGTATCCTTGTCCACTAACTAATTTGGTATATTCACTTAATTTTCGTAATTTTATGGCTCGACAACATACAACTTTTTTATAGTAAAGGAAAGATCTGGGTGTGAAGGGGTTAAGAGTTATCCTGTCAGCCTGCCTCTCCCTGCCCCGCCCCTCACCGTCCATCTCCGGGGTGCCCTCCTTGCCCTCCTGCGCCTCCCCGTTCTCCGGGGGCGGGGCGGCCTCCGGGGGCGCCCCGCGCTGTTCTCCGCTAGCGCCGCATCCAAGTTGAAGCCGGTCTTCTTCTTCTTCTTCTTCTTCAGGTTGGGGTCAAAGATCTGAAGGGTGAGAGTACACTTCAATCCATGTTTATCTAGAGTATGAATTAAGCCTATACAGAACACAGCTACAAAGCCTCATGTAGGGGTTAGAACGGTAAAAATGAACAATGTGACTGTGGATTGTGAATTTGTGATTGTGAATTTTCAGACAAGTTAATTTTTTTTTAGCGTTAAGGGGAGCGTCACACCATTTCTTAATTACCGGTGGATTGTCATGATTTTTTAAATGTCTTAATTATGCTAATGCCGAAATAATCCTAGCTCATTTTCAGATCCATAGCTTGATACATAACTGCAAAAAAAAAAAAAAAACTTTTTTAAAGAAATTTAACTCAAAGTAATTGTCCAGACCCATTTTTTGTTTGCCTAATTATGTTGAGTACATTCAAAACACCTAATCCACCAAAAATAATTGATTCCCAGGCCTTATTTCCGTAAAAATACGACTTTTGTAAAAAGCGCGCGAAAAAAAAATCTTCCTTCCGACAGGACTACGAATGTTATTGATGACATCAGAAGAGGAACGCTCCAATGTAAACATCTGTCTGACACCTGTCGGCAAATGTTATGATGAGCGATTGTACTTCGGTGTCAGACAGTGAATCTGTCGCTGTGACAGATCTAGAGTACGATGCTCAATCTGAGACCGAAATAAATTACGCTGCTCGCGTATACTATGAGGAAAACGAACCTCAGATTGTGATGGGCTACGCTATGGTGTGTGGCTACGGAATGTGGGTGGGTGGGGGGTGATGTAGACAGTGTGACATGACAGGCAAAGGAGTGTTGTTGACTGGTTTGTGTTGCAGACTGCAGTACAAGGCTACCCTATGGTGTGTGGCTACGGAATGTGTGGGTGGGTGGGAGGTGATGTGTCCGCCGCACAAAATATTTTCCACAGATTTAACGTCGTCGTATCAGTAGGAAACATGTGCAAACTTCTCTGGAAAGCACAGCTGTCTTGCTGCACCCATAAAGGATGCATGCATGTGGCATATCGCAAAAAAAATCTATCAGAAACACCCAAAAATCTTCAAGTACTATATTTATCTCTTGTGTTTACATGCTTCTGATCAGCGCGGAGAGAGGAGCCTTCCTCTTGATGCGTCACCGAGCCGTGGCGCATCATCTGCCAGTTGCCAGCAGCGTTTTCGAAGTTCGGGGAATTTACAGATTTTGATTGCGGATTATTAAAAAACGGCTGACTGGATGCAAAAAGTGACAACATATTGTTGATACACTCGATAATGGCTATACTCTAACTACATCAAATCAGGAATGATGAAATGGTCTGGACGATGACTTTAATAACTTTCTCATCCAATGACTTGCACTGACCAAAAAATTACAAAATATGCATTACAACATATCCAAACGATTCATCTTTTAAGAATTTTGAATTTCATTCTTAAGTGTTTAGAATTTTTTGTTTTTTTGGATCTCGTAAATGTATTTGCTATTACACTAAAACCCTTATAACTCGGCATTGTATAACTCAGAATTTGATATAACTCGGCAAGGCAAAGACAGTCGGCAAAAAAAGATGTATCTCGGCATGTTGCTGAGTTATATATATATATAATATAAAAAAAATTCTTTACATCTATGCCTATAGCGCCTGTAGGCTTGAGGGCTGTGATGGTTGGTCCTCACCCGTGGTGGCTCAGGCAGGATTTTTATAGTGACGTCTGTGATTAGAGGCTCATGCCGCCCCCTGTGTCCTCCGATGCACTCGCAGTCGCAGGTAGAGTTAAAGGACAGGGCATGTGGGTGTTCTTAGGTCACTCGACGGTGCAGAAATATTTAAAGTGGATTTATGGGTCTCACTCGGGATCGAACTTGGGTCTTCGAGAAAGCCACGAAACTCCCTGTAACCCACTCACCGACGTCGGCGAGTCTTCCTACCGGCGACAGTTCCAGCACCAAATAGAAATTAATCCAGTTCTGTTATACATATTTGCCGTTAGAAATGCTGCAAATGGTCAAATCTATACATACGTCACTGTCTATACGGTCATGCAAACATACAATGCATGACCTTACACGCCAGACTGACGGAGGGGCTGGGAGGTCACCACGGCCACCTCTTGACCTCACATGCCTCTTGACCTCACATGGCAACTAAAACAGGTCATCTTGAAAACAAACTTTGCATAAACATAAATTTGGAAAAGCGTAATTTAAAAAAAGAAATAGGGAGCCACTGGGGTTAATATGGAGGAGAGTTTCACGTTCGTTTTCAGAGACACCAACTACTTTTTCTTGGCCTACAATAGGTGCTTGTTCTAATGGTGCTAGTTTTATTTGCGCAAACCAAAAAAAAAAATAATAATAATTTATATTTTGTGGTTAAGGTTAGGTTAGGTTAGGTTAGGTTGGGTTGGGTTGGGTTGGGTTGGGTTGGGTTAGGTTTCATTAAAACATAAGGTTAGGTTAGGTTTAATTTTTTTTTTTTTTTTTTTGGTTTGCGCAAAATAAAACTAGCACCATTAGAACAAGCACCTATTGTAGGCCAAGAAAAAGTAGTTGGTGTCTCTGAAAACGAACTGTAACTCTCCTCCATAATTACCGAAACTGGTTCACAAGTACCTAGGGTGGTAGATGATTGGAATGGACTCAGTCGTAGGGTAGTTAGTGCGGAGTCAATAGGGAGCTTTAAAAGGAGGCTGGACAGCTTTATGGATGGGGATGAAAGGTGGATGTAGGTAGTGTTAAGTACCTAACAGGAACGGCTACAGGGAGTTTCGTAAACAGGTTTGTTTCGTACCCAGGTTTTGTTAGTTGCTTCGTACACTGATTTTGAGTTTTTTCGTACATACCTGGTGTCGTTTCGTAACTCTAGTAGTCAAGTTCAACTCTCTGAGCTGTGTATGTAACGAAACGACTATGGTTTCATATAGACTACGAAACAACTTTTCGGTGTACGAAACAACTTGTGTACGAACTGACTGCACCCCGGAATGAAAGGTGGATGTAGGTAGTGTTAAGTAACAGGAACTACCACGTGTAGGTCTCCCAGCCTCTTGTAGCTTCCTTATGTTCTTATGTTCTTATGTTCTAAACCATGAATCCATCAAGTTATAGCAGTGTGGCAGTGGTGTGGCAGTGGTGGCGGCGGAGGCACCACCGCCACACCAGCTGTAGCCCCGCCCCACCCCGCACGCCCTTACCTAACCCCCACACCACACCCACACCACACTCCTACCACACTCCTACCACACTCACACACTCCTCCTCCGCCATGATGCCTTGTTGTACCACAGTAACCACAGTGCACGCGGCTCTCCTCACCGCACACGATTTCGTCAGCCACTTGCAGGCTATAAGTGACCGAATATTTTGATGCCGCGAGACAAGTGACGAACGCCTATCAGTGACTTCATTCCTTATACAATCCTCTATACTGCTGCTCCTGTGTTTCTTAGTACCGTAACTATAGTCGCCAGTCACTTACCACGGCACTAATGTCGCCAGGTACAATATATTACGAATTTTAGCATCACTACAAACTTTTATGTGCCACTGAAGACGCATGCACAGTGCTTATAATCTTTCCTCGTTTCGGCTTGATGATGATGATGATAATGATGATGTCTATGGCTTTCGCATTCAGCTTCTGTGTTTCTCATGATGAGGCGAGAATGAATTAATTTAATGCCAAAAAGATGAATGTGCCAGACATCAGAGGTCATATGGCACTATGGCAAAGCATAAAAAGAGGAGGGCTTAATGAAAAGATGAGGCGAGAAGTGATCGATGCCACAATTAGTTCTTCTGATGAAACAATAAGTAGGGTGGGGTGGGGTCACACCGAACGGGGGGGATCACCGTACGAAGGCTACAACGCGAAAATTAATTCAAATTTCGCGCCACCATGCCACCACGGATGCAGCGCCACCCTCAGTGAACTACATGCGAGCAACAGGGTAGCGTCAGCGTCACCTCCGTGTTTACCAGGTAAGAAATTTTATTTTTCGTATGTTCCTTGTTACTTTTCGCCGTTCTTATATAGTGTCTCATGTCGGCTGTGATGGCGTGATTCTTTTGAGGTAAGTTGCAATACGAGGTATAACCGTATTGACATGTTTATTGAGTGAAAAAGTATGCATGCTTTCGAACAGGCCGCGGTGGCATTATTTCAAAAAAATTGTGGCACGGGGGATCAACGTATGGTGAATGCGGGGGATCAACGTACAGTGAAATTTTGAAAAATCTATATCTTTTGAAATCCCTACACAAACATAACAAACATGATTGACTATGTATATTCGCATGATATTAAATGGTGGTGGTGAACTAGTGCATTTAAATTAAAGGGAAACAGTGTTTTTTTGTTGGCATAAAGTTGAAGGTGATTGGTATTAAATTTATGATGCTATATCGTGTTATTATGCTATAAGCACATAAACTAACTTTTTATATAAGTGATTTATGTTATTAGAATGATTCTAGAATTAATTTTTTATGGTTAAAAAAACCATTTAACACTGCATATTTTCGGCATGACGTTCGGTGATCCCCGCATCACTACGATTTTGGAAAATCTATATATTTTTAAATACTTAAAAAAAACATAAGAAAAAGTGACTGCCCTATGCATATTAGCATGATATTAAATGGTGGTGGTGAACTAGTGCATTTAAATTAAAGGGAAACAGTGTTTTTTGTTGGTGTAAAGTTGAAGGTGTTTGGGTATTAAATTATGATCTATATCAGTGTTTTATGCTATAAGCACATGAACTAACTATTATATAAGTAAATTTATGTTATTAGAATGTTCTAAAATTTAAATTTTTTTATGGTTAAAAAAAACATTTAACACTGCATATTTTGGGGGCATGACGTTCGGTGATCCCCCAAAATATATTGCCAGACTCATAGTCCCAAATAATATGGTGGCCATGCAAAAATCGCCTCTACACTGTAAAAAATACTAAGCTAAGCTAACCAAAACAAAACTAACCTAACTATGCATGATGTCTAATGTCATTAACTCTTTTCAGATCTAACCTAACCTACCGCCATCACCGTCATCATGCCTCGCAAATATGTCAGGAAGAGCGACAAGCAGATGGACCGCACTGACCTGGAGGCTGCCTTTAAGCACCGCGTGGCCACTAGTAGCGCATTTTCGTGACGTTCACCGCCCTGGTTCAGTCCAGTCCGGACCGGGTCAGGGGGGACTGATGGTCGCGAAAATACATCGGACTGGCCCCGTCCCATTCGTCCCTTCCTATTGGCTGGGGGATCGAGTGGGCGGTACTGAACTGAACTGCGTGGAGGCGGCAGGCGTCCATCTTTTTAATATCCTTTTTGTCGTCCGCCCCTTTTTAAACCCGTGCTGAAGACTTTAAAACTACCACGCCCGTGATACTATAGTCTTATGGTCGGCCATCATGGTGTTTCATGTCTTATTAGCAGCACGAGAAGCTCCTGGTCGCCTTCCCCGCTGACTGTAGTGCGCATGCGCCAGTTCTCCCCACAGTGGTCCAAGGTGGTCCTGGTATGTGGGTCGGACCGGACTGGACTGGGCTAGCCCGGTCTAGACTGCCTCGCAAAAACAGTGACCGCCCGGGACTAGCCCCAGGTCCCCGACCGGGTCAGAGCGGTCGCGAAAATACGCATAGCTGCAGCCTGAAAGAAGCCGCTGACAGATTCAACATCAAGAAAACAACTCTTGCTGTAAGTTGCTCTATTTAGTTCCATATCTCCCCAAGGTTTTTTGTATGACCTCATCCCCCGTCTTTTTTTGGTCTCCCTGGGATGAGGTCATGCAAAAAGACCTCAGGGATAGCTTAAGGTCTCTAGATTTATAGATTTTTAAAATTTATTCATTTTTTGTTAGCTTTTATTGCCAGCAAGGGCCTTTCCTAAGTCCTAATTAATTTCTTTTGTTAAAGGATGCCTTCAAGCGCTCTATTTATTATTTTTTTTGTCAACTTTTGTTGCCAGCAAGGGCCTTTTAAGTCCTAATTCCCTTTCTTTTGTTACACGCGCCTTCTATCTATCGAAGAAGCCTGTCGGATGGAGTTTACCTATATGGCTGTTGCTTCCCGTAGCAATAGGGTTTTCAGCCCTCAACAAGAAATATACATTGCTGATTATACCATCCCCCGCAGCCAAGATGTTCTAAACGGCCTGCCCATGAAAGATGTTTCGTAGGATGGTGTACCAGTATGGCCATAGCTTGTGGAGCAAGAGCATCCCTGCTGCCTGGGAGAAAAGAAAAATGGCGACAAGGGACTGGTACATGCCTTCATGAACCGTCATCCAAACCTTGTATTGAAGGCTCCGGAAGGCATGTCCATTGCCAGGATGTTGCCTTCAAACAAAGTCAATGTGGAAACCTTCTTTAAGGCTTACACATTAGCTTTGGAGAAGTACACATTCACGCCGGACCGGATATGTATGCCCATTATTCGGGACAGATAGTATGAGAATTATTATCATATAATTCCCCAGTTATGTCTTGTAAGTAGTTCTTTTTTCAGTTTCACGGGTGACTCATCGCCTTTCTTTTTTTTCCGCCATATTTTCTCATCATTTGTCCTTCCTACGCGCCATTTTGTTTATCTTCTTTCGTTCTTTCCCCCCGCCATTTCTTTCCTCTTTCTCCCATTCCCCCCCCGACATGCCGTATGCGAGTCAAAATCCGTGGGATAATTATTCCGTGATCAGTTTATAACTAATGAGTTCAAAATCTTTTCATCTTTCCCCAGCTATCTGATCAGACCGAGTAAACACTCCTAATTCTTAATGTCTTTCAAATAATCCCTTGTTATCGATCATGGTCTACAGGGCGTGTTAGTAAAAAATATGCGCTAAATTTAAAGCCTACCAAAATTCTATGTACATTTTTCATACCCTCTCACTCTTAAACGCGTTCGGACTGTCGACAAATTCATTTTT
>JACEEZ010004021.1:0-13825 GCA_016584305.1 Chionoecetes opilio | reverse complement strand
CTTTTTTTTCTTTTTCCCCCCTCCTCTCTTTTCTCCGAAAGACAATAAAAATCACCCATTACAATTATACAAACACTTATTTTTCCTTTTTATCCCTTTTTTCCCCCTTTCGCCTTACTTCTTAAACAATGTAATTCCCCCTCCTCCCCCAACATCTTTTTTCCTCCACCTTCTCCCCCTTCCCCCCGTCCGCCCACTGCCTCCCCCGTTAGCAAAAAAAAGGCCCAATCCACTTTTCCCCACAACGGGAAAACATTCACGCGTCCCAAACCACCGCCACAAAAATAAAAAACCTCAGAAAAATTTTCCCCAAAAAGCCCAAGGCACGAAAAGGGGGGGAAAATATAGTCATGGATTTTGGCGTAAAGGGTTTAAAGGGAAAATGTAAATAGGATTAAGGTAAAAAGAGGAGGTTGATTTTAAACCCGTGGTGTGTGAAATGGGAGAGGCGGGGACATTATTGCTTTAACCCCTTGAGCCCAGAACAAAATTTTCATTGTAATTTGGTACCATTAGACTTTTTTAGTGAATTTTGCAATCATTTATAGCTATGCCCTTTTTGTATCCTTGTCGACAAAATTTTTTTGGTATATTCATTTACTTTTCGTAATTATATGGCCGAAAAAAAAACTTTTTTTTATATACAAAGGGGAAAGACTGGGTTCAAGGGTTAAACTTTTTCCCCCGGGGGATTCTTCCCGGGAGGGCCAAAGACGCCGGAGGGTTTTGGGTATTATGGGACCGAACGCGCATAAACAAAGGAGGAAAAGGATGACGTTTTTGAGCGCTTGTGAACGATATGCAACTTTAACAAAAACCATAAATAATCACATCTCCCCCCAACTTCAAATTTTTCTTCCCCACAGGCACACACACACCCCACACCCACACAAACACACACACACACATACATACACACATACATACACACATACCAACACAAAAACATACAACAACAAAAACCCCACACACACCCCCCACCACACACAGACATAAAAATTTTTAACATAACAGACATTTTAATTCACACCCCAGGACCTATTACTATTCCTTTTTCCATGCATCGATGTAAAAACTAAGGGAATGAAACCGTCCGATTAGTATCCTTTCCTTATGGCCACACTCATGACTATAACGCCGAGAGGGCCCCTTTTGAATATCCTGCAGCAGGATGATGCGATAGAGGTTTCAGAAAAGGATAGAAAAAAACAGGACAGACAAACAGCAAATAAAGCCCTTTTGCTTTAAAATTTCCGCGCCCAAACCCCAGGTCGGGGACAAAAGACGGGGCAGCGCAATAAAAAAACCAACACAGAAACGCACCCCGCGGAACACGGTAACAAGCAGGAGGGCAGCGCAAGATTAACCCCCCGGAAGTCCACGTTTTTGGGCCAAAAAAAGGGGGGGCTTCCAAAAACTAAATTTTTTTTTTTTCAAAAAAACAATGGGTTTTGGGGCCGGGTGATGCCCCGGCGGGGAAAAAAAAAAAAAAAAAAAAAAAAAAAAAAAAAAAAAATTTTAAAAAAATTAAAAAAAAAAAAAATTTTAAAATTTAAAAATTTATTGGTTAAAAAAATTTTAAAACTTTTTTAATTTTGGAAATAAATTTAAAATAGACCCAAACCTTCTTTGCAAAGCCAAAAATTTTAAGGTGTTATGGTCCGCAAAAAAATAAGTGACAAAAAAAGAAAAAAAGAAAAAAGTAAATATTTTTACCCTTTAACTTCTTCTAAAAAAATTGGGGTTTTTTTTTTTTTTTTGTTTGTTTTTTTTTTGTGGTGTGTTTTTGGGGTTTGTTGGGTTTGGGTTTTTGTGTTTGGTGGTGGTGGTGTGTTTGGGTTGGGGTTTGTGGGGTTGTTGTTGTTTGGGTGTTTGGTGGTTTGTTGTGTTTTTTGTGTGTGGGGGGTTGTGTGTGTGTGTGTGGGGTGGGGGTGGGGGTGGGGGGTGGGGGGTGGTGGTGGTGTGGGGGGGTTGGTGGTGGTGCGTCGTGGTGTGTGTGTGTGTGTGGTGGTGTGGTGTGTGGTTTTTGGTGTGTGTGTGGTGTGTGTGTGTGTGTGTGTGTGTGTGTGTGTGTGTGTGTGGTGTGTTTTGTTCAAATTTGGTTTTGTGGGGTTGTGGTGGTGGTGGTGGTGTGTTGGTTTGTTTGGGGAAAAAACCGGGTTTGGTTGGGGTGTGGTGGGTTGGGGGGGTTTGTTGGGTTTTTTTGGTTTTGGGGTTGTGTTTGGTTGTGTTTTGTTTTTTGGTGTTTTTAAAAATGTCTTGGCTTCTGTAAAAGTTCTTGCTGCCTTTTTTTTTCCAATCAAAAAAAAGCTGTTTTTCAAAGCATTTTTTCAGCCAACTCGCCCCCCCCTTTGGGATTTAAAATTTTTTGGGTACCTTGGACGGGGGTTTGCCCTGGAGGGTGGTTTGTTGGGGCTGACACCCCTGTTTTTCCATGTACACCTTTTTGCCTTTCTGGTTTGGTCCACCCCCAAACAACACCAAACACAAACCCCACACCCCCCCCACACCCACCCCACACCACCCCCACAAAAACAAAAACACCAACACCCAACCACACATACTTTCATTAAACCCACAAACACACACACACAACACGCCCACACCCACACACACACAAAACACAAAACACACCACAACACAAACAAAAACACAACACACACACAATCACGGCAATACACACACAACACCCCCCCAACACCAAAAACCACACCACAACAACATAAACCAAAATGGGGAATACACCCCCAAACACCCCCCCAAACACCACACCCAAACATGAGTGAGAAATAAAGACGTAATAAGGGGTCTATTTTATCTTACATTTTTTTCATTTCTGCAAATTTTTTCCCCTGCGTCTCGACGGGTTTCTGAAAAGAAAATAATCAAAATCAGAAAAAGTGATGGAGGGAATCTGAGACAAATCACTTTAACATAAGAACATAAGAACAAAAAAAAAGGGAACTAAAGGGGCCGTGGGGCCACACTGGTATTCCTTTTACTAACAGGCTAACACTACCTACACCATCTTTCTCCCACAAAAACCATCCACCCCCTCTTTAAAGCCCCCAATGACTCTGCACAAAATCCCTGTTACTGGCCCATTCCAGTCTTTCATCATCATTTGTAAAAATTTTTTCCCTTTTTCTTTTTTAAAAACTAGCTTTTCCAGTTTGAATCCGTTATTCTTTTTCTGCCCTGGTTAATACCCGTAAGAACTTTTCCCCTCTTTTTTTTAAACCCTTTTTATCCCTTAAAAATACAATGACAATACAATACACTGTTTAAATTTTTATTACAATTTTACTTTTTATTTATTTACATTTTCAGGCAATTTTTTAGTTATCCCAAATTTTATATAACACAGCGGAAATAAATTCAAACAAACTGGGCCCCCAAAAAAACAACTGTTGGTTCGAAGGGGAAAGATCACAATGTTTTTGATCAGTAAAAGCGGGGGCATCGACTCCCCATAAACGGGTCATCCAATGGGAACCAAAAAACCATCTGGCACCACAACCCCCAAACCCCAAAACCCCCTGGCACCCACATCAACACCTGGCACCCCACTCACCACGGCCCCACATCACCATCTGGACCTCACCCCTTCCCCCCATCCCCCCAACCCCCTCCCATCCCCCCAAACCCCCGGCACCACACATCACCACTGGCAACCCCCTCACCATCTGGCACCCCCATCACCCCCGGGGACCACACATCACCATCTGGCACCCCACATCACCCTGGAAACCCCACATCACCACCTGGCACCAACAACCATTGACACTGCATGGATCCGGACGCTCGCCATGCATGTCCTGTATACCTTTTCTCTGCCCCCCTTTCCCCCTCCTGATCAATCTCCCCCTTTACCTCCTACAATTTTACTTTTTTCCCTTTTTTTTCACAATTTATTTCATCAGTGTTTTATCTTTTACTATTATTCGTTTAACTATTTTTTTAGACTATATTTCCTTTTTTACAATTTATTTTTATCATAATTATTCTTTTTCACAATTCAAATTTTATCTTTTCTCGTGTTCTCGTTTTTGGCTTGGTACATTCCTCCAAACAAACAATTAATATAAGAAAAAAATATTCGTACCCCTAATATTTTTTTTGCAAGCTTTTTTTCAGGCGATTATCATATTTTATTTAAGCTACCTTCTTAACCATTACGCGGAAACTGAAAATCTACTCATTTTAAGCTACGGTCACACTAGCCATTTTTACCCCTGGGGTGGGCGGTTTTTTCGTGGGCTGGGAGCAAGCTACTTTGGGGGCCCAGAGCAAGTGGTCCCTATGTCTGGCCGCGCCCCCCTCCCAGCCCAGTGCAGGCAGATCTCAAATCAAAAAAAACGCGACAAGGGCGCTTTAATACCAAAATATACCTTAAAACACGAAATCAGACAATACACTAAAAAAGTATAAGAGACATAATACTAATTTTTTTTTAAGGGTTTAGGGGCATTTCGGTAATTTGGTGTATTTTTTGGAATTTTTGGGAAAATTTTGGGTATTATCGGGATATTTTTTTTTTATTTCGTATATTTTGGAATATTTAGGGTTTTTTCGGGATTTTTTTGGTGATTTTTTAGTGTTTGGTGTATTTCGGATATTTGGGTATTAAGAGAATCCACGCGACACTCACGGACCCTGCTGCACCGCCCGGGGTTTTTTGGAACTGCGCCGATGGGAATTATCGCCGAAACACCAATCTAGAACTCTCGCCGAGTGGAAATGTTAAACCCCAAAATGGGCATTGGCACCTAAATTAACCTAACGATCAAGCTAACGATAGGATTTTATCCCTGAAGCAGAAACAGGGTAAAATTGATTACAGTATATGTTGGGTCCTGTAAATCAAGAATTGGAACACTTGCGACGGGGGCGAGAATTCCTTTTCGGCGGTGGGTACCCGGAACTGTGCCCATCGGAATCTCGCCCCACGGCGAGTCTTCAAATTTTTGGTTACAGGACCCAATTTTTCAATTTAACAGGCTTTGGGAATAATGGCGAGGACTTCGCGGTCTTTTTCAGAGACACGACAAATTTTTCCCGCCCCCAAAAAAAGTGCTTTTTTAATGGGGAAATTTTATTTTCCCGGGAAAACAATAGTTTTCTACAATAAAAAAAATTCTTCACCCAATTTTATGGTCGCCGTTTTCCCTTAAAAAAAACTGAATTTCCAAAAAAAAAACTAAAAAAATTACCGAGAAAAATTTGCGGGTCTAGTAACCGGGGAAATGATGAAAAGCACATACCAACCTAAAACCCTTTGCCTAACCTTATAGGTTTTTAATGAAAAATTTGCCTAACCTTAACCACTAAGTATACCTAACCAACCTTAGGTTAAGGTTAGGTTAGGTTTTATTAAAACCATAAGTTGGTTAGGTTTTACTTGTGGTTTTTAAAGGTTTTGGTTTGGTTTTATTAAAAACCTATAAGGTTTTGGTTAGGTAACTTGTGGGTTAAAGGTTAGATTTGGTTTCATTAAAACCTATAAGGTTAGGTTAAAGGGTTTGGTTTTGGGTTGTTCTATTTAATCCTTCCTGTTTTCTGAGACCCTGACACATTTTTCCGGGCAAGTTTTTGTCTTTTCGATGGAGTTCAGTGTATTTAAAGGAAAAAGGCGAAACCCTAAAATTCGGGATTTTTTTTTTTTTATGAAAAACTATTGGTTTCCGGAAAAAAAAAAACTATCGCCATTCGAAAAAGCACCTTTTTGGGCAGGAAAAATTTTTTCGGTGTACTGAAAAAAACCGCGCAGTCCTGTCCCCTTATTTCTCAGGTTTACCCCTATTTTCATTCAGGGATGAAATACAGCAAAAGCTTGCCCTTTAGGTTTAAATAAGATGCCAATGTCCGGTTGGTTAAAATTTCCACGTGGGGAGAATTCTCGGTTGGTTTTTTTGCAAGAATCCCATCGATGAGTTTTATAAAACCGCCCCGCCTAGCGGCCCCTGCCCCTCACTACTGCTGGTGCCCCGCCGTATAGATCATAGGACACACCAGGGGTCATAGAGTTCCTAGGGGAAACATCGCAATCCCTTTAAAAAACAAAAACGGGTTTTATTATACGGGGATACGGTTTGTATACTTGAAGCTCCAAAATCAAGCGAGTGGGTAGCTTTTATTTGTGATCATTATTTAAATCCCCCACGTTGATATTTAGAAAAAGTAAATTTTCAGGATTACTACGATGTATTATCCTTTTCTTGAATAAAGATTTTATAATTTTCTTCAATTAGCTTGCTTCAATATATTAAACCCTCAACCCCTTTTGCTGCCCAGTGTGGGGGGTCGCCCACGAATAAAGATTCGCTCCCCCACCGCTGGGCGTCGATGCTGGGGGAGTTTTTAGCCCGGGCGGGCCCGGGACGCCCAGCCCCCCCAAAAAAAAAAACCCCCAGTCCAAGGGGAAAAAACGGTGGACCCGCCTTGGAAACCTTTTTCCCTTTCCTCCCTTTTCTCTTTTCTCCCCTTTTCTCTCTCTCCTCTCTCTCTCTCCTTCTCTCTCTTCTTCTCTCTCTCTCTCTTTTCCCTCTCCTCTTCTCTCCCAAAACCCCCATTAAGACTCCCTTTGCCCTGCCTTTCCCCCCCCCTCACCCCGCCTTCCCCCCCCTTCCCCCCCCCGGGGCCTCACAGGGTCCGTATTGCTGCGAAGGATACATTGATACTCGAAGCATTTTTCCCCCCGATTTGCAGTATTTCAATCTCGAAAAAATGGAATTTTCCCCCGTTGCAGTTTTAAAATACACGAAATAGGTAAAAGTCCCAAAACCCCCCACTCTTCTAATTACAGCCATTATTTTGCTCTTTTTTTGGCTTGCTGTACATTTACCCCGTTGCAGTATTTTATATCCGAAAAAAATATTTTCCCCCAGTTTCAGTTTATAAATATCAGGAAAAATGGGTAAAAGAATCTAACCCTAACACTCTTTTTTTACACTGCCCCTTATTTTGCCCCCTTTTCTGTCGTGGTTTCAGTGTCACTCTCACAAAAACCTTTAAAAACGGTCATTAGATTAGGTTTGTCCCCCTAAAAGAACCTGACCACCCCTTTTTTCTTTCTTTATTTTTACTTTTTCCTTGCTACGGTCTATAAAATTCGGCCCTTACCACTATCACTACTCCAACCCCTTTTAAAATTTTTCCACCTCTTACAACAAAATCTTTTCAAGAGGGAGGACAAGACACCCCCCCAACTAAATTGGCCCAACCCTTTTTCTTTATTATCTTACGTCTTCTTATGGGGACTGGCAAAAAGGGGGTATTTTTTTTTCCTTTTTTTTTTTTCCTTTGCCAAAGCCCTTTTGGGGGTTAAAAAAATCTATTGAAACCTGAATAACTATGGCGACAACACACATCCCTTTAGGACCCAAATTAAGGGGGGGGCTACCGGGGGTTAGCCCCGGGGCCCCCCCTCAAAAGGGGGCCCCCCCCAAAAAAAGCCCCCTCTAGTAATAAGTAAAACCGTGTTTAATTTTTTATTTTTTATCTTGAAATCCCTCTATGCATTTAAAAGTTTTTTGCCAAACATAGGCCCAAAAAACCCCCAAAAGGGTTAATTTTGGTGCGAAAATAGGGCCCCCCAAAAAACTGAGCCCCAGGGGCCCCCACAGCTCTTGATCCGGCCCTGCATCCCTTAAAGGCCCCCTCCACGGTACGATTGGTCGACGATCTGATCCGAAGCCTGATCGAGGATATCCTACCCCCCCACAACGATTCCCACCGCACCTAGGATCAAATTCATTTGGGGATAGAAACGGGGGAGAGCGGTTCCCATATGGGTCTATGCAACGAGGTCGAATTACTTTGATGGAATCTGATAACACTGAGGAGCTAAAAAATATCCGCTCGCACCAAATTTTATAGAGGCAATTTTTTCTAATATATTTCCCCAACAAAATTCTCATATTTTTTTTTTTTTTTTTACTGTTTAACATTTTGCCTCACTGTCGCTCACGTCCAGCTCCTTTAGTTTCTCTACCCAAAACTTCATAAGCGCATTTTCTTTTATTTACCATGACTTTTTGCTTTTATTTCCCCAAAACATTCATTTCTAATAATTGAGAATTCTGTCCCAAAAATGCTTTTCACAAAGAAACAATTCACTTTGGGAATCCCCTCCCCCGACGCTGTCAGGGGGGGAAACGGGTTGGCCCCACGATCAGCACACTCACGGGGCGATCCGGGTTTAACCGATGATCGTCGGATCTAAAAACCAAACACCTTGGGCGCTCCGACCGCTTTATCGGCGGGGCAGACCAAAATCACCCCACTCCGATCCAATCGGTTGGATCCAACCAGTCTGTCCGATGGTCGTACGACCAGATCGCACCGTGGATGGGGGCCTTTAAGTCAATTGCAGTGTATATAAAATACTGTAGGTATATGTAAGCACTATATATATATATATATATAATATATATATATATATATATATATATATATATATTATATATATATATATATATATATATATATATTATATATATATATATAATATATATTAAAATATTATATATATATATATATTACACATAAGAACATAAGCAAATAAGGAAGCTACAAGGGGCCGCGAGACCTACACGGGGTATTTCCTGTATTAAGGCGGGTTTTCTAGACAAAGACTATTTAAAGACTAAGTTAATCCTTACTTTAATAACACTACAGGTTGGGATGTTAAAAACCAAAATAAGACAGCAGGAAATGGAGAGACTAAAAGATAAAAAAGCTAAAATCTGGTTTCTTAGAGGATATAAAGCATAAAACATAAAAAAAAGGAAGCTAAAAGGGGCCCTGAGACCTACCAAGACATTTCCTGTTATTTAACACTACCCATCCACCTTTTCCCACCCCATAAAATTTATCTTGCTCCTTTTTTTTTCCTAAGCTTTTCATTCCCCCCCCTTCCTCCCAACCTTTCCCACCCCCCCAGCCATACTCTCCTCTTTAAATCTGTCACCATCTTTGCCAACACCAAAAAATATATGAGTTTCAAATCAGTCATAAAAAATTTTTTTATCTTTTCATAAGAAAAAAGAAAAAAAGGGAAAGCTAAAAGGGGCCCCGCGAGAGAGTGGGTGTGGGGGACTTTCCTCTTAAATCTGTCACCGTTTTAACCAAAACACCCTAAGAATATATATGAGTTTTTAAATCAGTCGTACAAATTTTTTACTATCATGTCATTTTTTTGGAATCCAAAAAGGGTAATATGTGAGTCTGTTTTTCCCCCTCAGGTTTTTTATAGATCTTTTTTCGAGAAAAATATCTGAGACAGTTTTTTTTTATAGGTTGACTCGGTTTTTCCCCAAATTTTTGGAACTCGATTTTTTTTGGAAATGTCCCAAGTCACAATTTTTCCTACGATTGCTAACTATACGGGGTTTTTTTTTTTAACAGGGAAATATCCGCCCCTTTGCTGCTTACGACTGATTTTGATCCAGGAAAAGGGGAAAAAGTAGGGTTTTTTTAATTTTAGCTGTATTTTACATAGTAACCCATATTATTGGAAAAACAAGGCATAATTTAAGCATGAGACCTTAAGAAAAACAGGGAAAATTTTTTCCCTTTTTTAAAAAAAATAGACTATAGGCAAAAAATAAAACTATTTGTTTTTTCTTTTATTCCAGGTTTTTCAAAACCTATTTTTTAATTAAGAAACATGAATACTTAACTCATTCAATACCCAGATTTAAAATTTGTAGCGTAACTCCCGCCCTTAAAATATAACAAAAAATGACTCTTTACATTTAAAAAACGTTTGAGAAAAAAAATACGATAAAAAGAGAAAAAAAATAGGGGAAAAAGAAACATTGTAATAATAAAAAAATAAAATAAAAAGGTGGGGTACAAAGGCTAAAAATAAATGGGGTGGGGGGGGGGGGGTACTAAAGGAAGGGGAAGAAGGGGGAAGGGGGGGGAAGGGGATTTAATTTGGGGCTGTCGGTTTTTTTTTTTCCCGGTCGGCTGTTTTTTTCTTTGTTGGGGCGTTTCCCCGGCCTCTTTTTTTTCCGTCTGTCTGCCCTTTTTGTCTGTGTTTTGTTCGTCTGTCTGTCCTTTTGTCTGTGTGTTTGTTGTCGTCTGTTCTTTGTTGTGTTTTTTGTCGTCTTTTTCTCTTTTCGGGTTTTTTTTGTTTTTTCTTCTCTTTTCTTTTTTTTTCCTGCCCGCGTTTTTTCATTGTTTTGGCATTTTTTGTCGTTTTTGGATTTTTTAAATTTCTATTTTGCTGTTTTTGTTTTCTTCCCCCTTTTTCCCTCCTCTTTCTCTTCTCTTCTCTTCTCTTCTCTCCCCTCTTCTCTCCCCTCTCTTCTCTCTCTCTCTCTCCAAGCATAAAAACCTAAAACTATGATTCTTCCACCGCTTTCATCTCCCCTCCCCCCCCCCCTCCCCTCCCCCACAGCCTCCCCCCCACCCACAACCCCCCTCCTTCCCCCCAAACAGTGACAGACCACCGTACGAGTCCCAAGGCCCCACACCGACCCGCAACGGTGCTAACAGAAAAGGAAAACCCAAAAGACAACAGAGGAAGGGGTACGAAAGGGTAAAGACAGAAAAGGGAAAAAGAAAGGGTCAAGGAAACATGAGGGAAAGAGAATAGGAAGGGGGGCAAGGAAAAAAAAAAACTAGAAGAGGAGAGGAAGGAAACGAGAGAAGGAAGTGTGTAGAGGGGTAAAAGGGAAGGAAGTGATGATAATGGGGGGGAGACTTTAAGAGGGGAGAGAAGACGGGAAAACAAGGGAAAGGGAAAAATATGTAGACAAAAGATCATGATGAAAAAAACTAGTGTGGAAAAAAATTAGTTAAGAAAAAAAAAGGAAAGAAAAAAGGGGACGACGAACAGATTACAAAGATGAAAAGAGAGAAAAAAAAAATTGGAAAGGTAAAAAAAAAAAAGTACAAAAATGCATGAAAAAAACTTAAATTAGGAAAAAAAATATTAGAAAAAAAGGGAGGGAAGAAGAAAAAATTGACGATGACGTGATGAAGAGAGAGAGAGAGGGGAGAAGAGAGAGAGGAGGGGGAGGGGAGAGGAGAGAAGAGGGAGAGAGAGAGAGAGAGAGAGAGAAGGAAAGAGAAAGAGGGGAGAGAGAGGAGAGAGAGAGAGAGAGGGAGAGAGAGGGAAGAGGAGAAGAGAAAAAAAAAAAAAGAAAAAAAAAAGGAAAAGTAAAAATAATGTTCAAAAAGTAAAAAATAAAATAAAACTAGATAGGAAAAAGGATAAAGAAAAATAATTAAAAAAAAAACCCAAAAAAACGAAGGTAAAAAATTGTACAAAAAACAGATAAAAAAAAACGATTAAAAGAAAATGATTTTTAAAAAAAAAAATAGGGCGAAAAAACAGGAAACACAATTGTTGGTAAAAAGGGGAAATGAGAACCATTTTAGGAAAGGGCGTTTTGAAGAGGCATGGAAAAAGTGAGTGTTGAGTGAGTGGTGGCAGGGAGAGGGTGGTGGGAGGAAGGAGGGAGGGAGGGAGGGAGGGAGGGAGGGAGGGAGGGAGGAAGGAGAGGTGGAGGGATGGAGGGAAGGAAAGAAGGGAAAAAAAGAAAAGGTTTGGGGGGAGGTTCCCAGGGGGATGATGGAGGAGGAAAGAGAAGAGGGAAGGAGGGATGGGAGAAGGGGGGAAGGAAAGGGTTTTTTGGGCCTTTTGTAAATGGCGAACAAAACAGGCAACAGACGGAGGGAAGGGGAAAGGCAGGAGTAGGAGTGACGCGTTTTGACTCTGGCATTAATAACACACAGAAGGACACCACGGAAAACACTACAAAACAAAGAGAATATACACAAAAAATACACTTAAAAATTACAGCAACGAATAAATAAAAAATTACAGCAACGAATAAATTGAAAATTACAGCAACGAATAAATGAATAATTACAGCAACGAATAAATAAAAAATTACAGCAACGAATAAATAAAAAATTACAGCAACGAATAAATTAAAAATTACAGCAACGAATAAATAAAGAATTACAGCAACGAATAAATAAAAAATTACAGCAACGAATAAATAAAAAATTACAGCAACGAATAAATAAAAATTACAGCAACGAAAAAAAAAAAATAAAACTGTAAAAATAAAGAATTAAAACTATCAGCGTAAAGATTTAAAAAAATAACTAGAATCTATGCGTAACATAAAAAAATGACAGCACAGAAAACACACAAAAACAAAGAGTTATATAAAGTCAGAAATACACTTAAAATCTATTACGTAAACGATTAAAAATAAAAGAATGACAGCACAGAGAACGCAAAAAACCAGATAGAAACTATGGGGGGGGGGGGGGGGGGCACTCAGTAGAGCGCATACCTCCGCCCCGAATATTTCATCAAATATACGTATGTATATATATATATATAAATATATATATATATATATATAATAATATTACAAACATACATACATACATACATACATACATACATACTACATACATACATACATACATAACCACACATACACACACAACATACACACACACACACACACACACACAACATAACAACTACATACATTAAAACATACATACTATATATACATACATATAATATATACATAATAATACATACATAATAATAATATATATATAATATATATATATATATATATATATATATATATATATATATATTATATATAATATATATATAAAATAAAAATGCACTCAGTATGAGCGCATACATCCGGCCAAATATTTCATCAATTGGTTGCCATGGCAACAGGTGTCAATAGATTTCATCCAAAATAAATCAGTTCTTCCTTATACCAAATAAACTTGGTATACCGAGTTTGGTCCAAATCTATTCGTAACTTTTCGAGAAATCCTGTACATTAACAGACAGACAGACAGACAGACAGACAGACAGATCGGAGTGAAAACATAACCTCTCCAACTTCGTTGGCGGAGGTAAAAAAGGGGACATATTACATTTGAATATATTAGATCAACAAAAAATATAAAGCCGATTACAGAATGAAAATTTAATCGGCGTAGAAAAGAATAACAGAAATAATAATAATGGCTGCCTATCCAACGACAGAAAAATAATAGTAAATGAAAAAGATGGTTTTGGGATAAAGAAAAAGAAGAAAGTTTCCGGATAAAGAGAAAAAAAATTGCAACATTAAGGAAAGAAATAAACATGAGAAACACAAATGACCTCATACTTTCCTCTCTCTCTCTCTCTCTCTCTCTCTCTCTCTCTCTCTCTCTCTCTCTCTCTCTCTCTCTCTCTCTCTCTCTCTCTCTCTCTCTCTCTCTCTCTCTCACGTATCTTTTCCTCCCCACACTCCTTCCCCGCTATTCCATGTCTTCCAAGGGTCAACCATTAACATCTCTGCCATTGGTTCCTCATTCTGTTATTTTCCCTTCAGTAAATTTCCATCGTAGCTGCCATATTTTACGCATTGCCAATTTTTCCCCCTCGTCCCATTTTTTCATTTCAACTTTCCGCCACTGTCAATATCTTTTCATTTTTTCTTCCTGCCAACCCATTTTCGCGCCATTTCACTTCCCTTTTTTCTTCTTCGCTTCGTTGTTATTTGGATGTATCGGATGTTGTCTTTATTCTTTTGTTATTTTTCATGTTTATATAGTGCTTTAAAGGCCTTTTTTTCGTTCTATCACTTTTTATAATTTTCTTGTAAATTTTATATTTACTTTGTTACTGCGCTGAGATTTAGCATTAAATTTTTTAAAATTTTTTTTCAATCCCCATTAATATCTTATTTTTTTTAAAAATTTTTATTTTCTTCCTTTTTTCTTTTCCTTTATATTATACATTGTTTTTCTTGTTATTTTTTTTATTTTA
>JACEEZ010004019.1:0-13250 GCA_016584305.1 Chionoecetes opilio | reverse complement strand
TGCCACTTAGCCTTGTACATTATTGTTTATTACAGCCCTGCTGTTCTCATGTACTGCATATTTAGTAATAACATGTCCATTAATACCAATTGTGTTGTTATAAGATAATGTAATGCTCCATTACTAGTAACCATTATGATTAAATCATTCAAAATGTCACCGGGCGGCAGCCGCCTGCCATGGTGAGATTACTGGCCGCGCTAATTGTTCTAACTTCATCTCACGTCTAAAGGAAGCTTCAAAAAGCATATGGTTATAGAATATTTTGTGCTTAGAATTACATGTTCTTTCACCTGTATCAATATTTGCATAAACTCGTGTTACACCCTGTATGTCCTCAAAACACTAATATTTTTCTTCTTCTCAAAACAGTTATGTAAAGTATGGGTGCGTCTTATGCGCCGGCAAGTACGGTATATATGGTGCATTCAAATGTATATGGAATGATATTTGAATTGTTGGAGATAAAAGATACTATTTTTTTCTTTCATACATAGGGCCTTCACTTAAACGTATACACTGTACACCTATAGCCAGTTTAACACAGGTCTGCATAAGGAAAATTCAGAGTTACGCAAAGAGAATTTTGTACCAAAATTTGTTTTAACGCATGAGAAATTTGAAGTTACACACAAAATTGGTGTAATGTAGGTTTCAATCTATGGGCTGTAAATGGCATGAGGTAGTGCATGATGGTAGAGAAGAGGGTGAGCAGATACACAAATCACACACGATATGAGGCTGGACATGCCAGTCACCTCTGAGCATTGAAGAGAGAAGAATGAATGTACGTACGAATTTTCGTACGAAAATCAGCTCAAAGAACTGAACTTATTCCCACTAACAAAACGAAGGATAAGAGGTGACCTCATCGAAGTCTTTAAAATCTTCAAAGGATTTACGAACGTAGTCCCAGAAAATCTTTTCACGCTAGACCGGTCAAGATCAACTAGAAACAACAGATTTAAAATAAGCAGGAAACGGTTTGTAACAAACGAAGCAAAGTACTTCTTCACAAACCGTGTTGTAAACGTATGGAATGGGCTGCCCTCAGACGTAGTAAACTTAAATAGAATAGAATAATTTAAAAATTGCCTCGATAAATATTTCATATCAAATCCCCGGTTGTCACTGTTTATCTCGGAATAATAAATTTATCTCGCGGGCCTCTGATGCTTACTCTCATTGCGTGAAATGATTGCGAGTCGCGTCTACACAACCCCTCCCACACGCCTCAGACAGCCCCGAGTAAACGGTCACTACTACAACTTTTGACCTGTGACGGGTTGTGGTTCAGTAAGGGCCCTGACAGTTAGTGACCACCATCGGGATTTAAACCAGGGGTCACTGCTGCAGGAGGCATTGAAGTGCACGGCGTCCTACTTGGAAAGTGCACTACCGCAGTGGATTGAACGGAGCTGGGGCCTGATTGACTGCTGCCTCCCAAGAAAGCGCCAGGCAAGGCTGCCGCAGCACCCTTGAACTTCCACCCTGAGCCTACACCAACACTACATTAGACCTCATGACACACACAGATAGCCTCGAGTTAACGGTTACCACTACTACTCTTGACCTGTGACGGGCTGTGGATCAGTAAGGGTCCTGACAGTTAGTGACCACCATCGGGATTTAAGGTACCAGGGCCAGAAGCCACAAAACACTTAAAGACCTTTTTTTGGTCGTTAGTCCAACGACGGAACCCACAGCGTGGAAAAGTCGTAGGTTTCGTCGTTAACGTGCACACTGGCCAACGACTGCTCAAGACCGGTATTAGCAGAGGTCGGAAGTCTCCAGGCATGCTCATTATTGCTTGGTATGCTATGAAATATCTTTTTTATAGGTGAATGTAGACATATGATTGCATTTGGATGGATATTATTCATATATATGAGTAAAGAGATGAAATACAAGCAAGGGACTCATCCACGTCTGGCAGCGCGGCCTTCGGCAGCAGCAGCAGCAGCACGATGAAGCCCGTGAGGTGGATATTAACACCAACTTCACCAAGGGAGATAGATGTCTTTGGTAATATTTAGTAGGGGAGCGAGAACCCCTTGAGGAATCCTATGATCCCTGGTGATATCCTATGGTGCTATCACAGGCGTGGGAGCTGACTATCTTCTTCAGGAAGGCACAGGTGAGGCGGATAACTGCGGGTTTTTACTCAAAACTTTTGAGAGTGGCGGCTGGAGCCGCCAGCTCCTCCGCCACTGTAGGTTTGGGCAGGATTAAACGTCTTATTACTCGTTATTATACAACTTAGTGATTATGGTGAGATGTTATATATACTTGTCATTATCTAAATCAATGTAGCACCGTGTGTCACCTTAAATAAGGGTGATTTAAAGATGTTATGATGAGGTGACTGATGACGGGGCAGTGACGGAGAGGCCTTGCCGCGGGGCCTCCCCATATCACAAATATTCACTATTTCAACCCACACACACACCTTCTACCACCAAAACACTAGCAACACAGGCTCCTTACTTATACATCTTACTATCTGATACATTAAAACTCCTTAAAACGCAAGCATTCCGAATAAAACGAGAATTAGTTTGAGATGACGGGGACAGAAGGCGGGGAGAGGCAGTCTGGCATGCCATTCTTGCACGAAATAGGGCTCGCTGACTTGTGATTGGTCGAGAAGTTTTAAAAACTGTTTGTCATTGGCTGGTGACTGATGATGAGCTTGATGACGTCATTACTCGTCTTAGCCAGTCAGCGCCTTCCGACGCGTTAACGACCGACCGAGGGAGGCTTTATAGCTTTCATCGTAAGGAAAAGAAGTTCGGAGAGATGGTCGTTGCTGGCGCTACTACCTTTGTTGCTGGGTTCCAGCCCAGGGGTCACTGCTGCAGGAGGCATTGAAGTGTAAGGGGTCCTACATGGAAAGTACACAATCCGCAGTGGATCGAACGGAGCTGGGGCCTGATTGACTGCTGCCTCCCAAGAAAGCGCCAGGCAAGGCTGCCCACCACACCTTGAACCTCCACACTGTGTTCCCACCATTACAAAAACACACATAAACATGACTATCTATCAAGCACTAAACCTACCCCCACAAAACTAGTAGTAGTTAGCCATAGATTACAGCTTTCAACTTTCCTCACAAATTCCATGCAGTTTTTCTATATTGCATGGTATCACTTCATTTCCGGCCAGCTTCGGCTGGAGGATGGGTGGGTGGGGAGGAGCCTTCTACTTTCCTATCCTTTCTCTCTTATTATCTAGTTAGTGTAGTGTAGTTAAAGCAAACAGCCTTGTAAGGACCTATTGGTTTGTTGCTGTTTGTGTTTCCTTTGTAATCCTTTGTAATGCCGAAAAGGGCTGTCTCAGGATGATGTACTGAAGAGCTTTGTTGCCTTATGTTCTGACAAGAAAAAAAAGATCTAGAAAGTGACAAATAAATAGTGCAAGCAACTCTCGACAACCTGAGAGAAGAAGTATCAACCATATATTTACACATGTTGTAAATGAGATTGAAGAATTATACAAACTGGTTAAGATTGAAGAGGGTAAAGCACGACCGATGAAGGTTAAATTTCGTTCACAAGTTACAGTTAACAAAATTATGGACAAGACATGGAAGTTAGCAAAGGAGGACAAGTTCAAAACGGTATGGATGCGAGAAGACACTAACGAGGAAGAGAAGCAAAGTCAAAAGAGTTACTAAAAGAGGCTAAGGAAAAAAATGAGCAGAGAACGGAGAAAGAGAGGACAAAATTTTATTGGAGGTGTGGAAATGATCCACCAACCACCCTCTCAACTAGTAGAGTGGTATTTTTGGGATTTTGCGGGAATCAGCTCCGTTCCAGCCGCCGCACTAATATTGCTGATGACATCACATTAGGGGACACAATCTGTCCTCGTCCAACGGACAAACTTTTTCCACACATTTATTGTGGCCATATCGGTCGGAAACAATACAAAGTTCTCTGTGAAGGCACAGATTTCTTGCTGCAGCCGTTAAGGATGCAAGTACACACAACCCTCGTTTTCCCGGACTAATAGGGGGGAGCACTGGTCCGGGAACCGCAAACGTCCGGGAATCGCAACAGTCCGATGCCATTACCCACCCCCGTACGTTTATCCTACCTAGTATTTACTGTCCGGCAACCGCCAATACAACTACCCCGCCGCGGGACTTTTACGTCACTTTGTTGTTGTTTTTTAGGCTGCGAGGATCCCTTGGGGAACACCATGAGCCTGGTGATGTCCTATGATGCTATCACAGGTGCTGTAGTTGACCTGTCTTCCTCAGGAAGGCACAGGTGAGGCGGATGACAGCGTGTTGCCGGGAGGGGTGGATGCCAGCCGCTGCCAGCAGGGTGGGCAGGTCAAAGGTGGCGACGTTCAGGGTGAGGAGTTGAGAGCGTAGCACTACACGGTGGGAGTGGAAGCGCGGACACTGCAGCAGAAAGTGTTCAATAGTCTCAGAGACGTTCCTGCACCAGGGCAGTGGGGGTCAGGGGACTGACGGAGGCGGTGCAGGTGAACCGTGAGTGTCTTGTGCCAAATGTAAACAATGCGACCGCTGAGCATGCTGCCACCTGGCGGGAGGCATGGACACTGACCAGGGGTGACAGGAGACGCTCGGACCACCGGACAACTTTGTCGATTTACGGACTGGACCAGGCATTTATCCGGGACTCTGACATATCCCGGACCTCGGATTTTGACAGGCAAATCCGTTATCCGGGAAATAGAGGTCCGGGAAAACGAGGGTTGTGTGTATATATACAATATCGCAAAAAAAATCCATCAGAAACACCCTAAATTTTTCAAGTACTATGTTTATTGTCTGTGTTCACATGCTTATGGCTTGCCGCCGGAGCGAAGAGTGCCATTGTGATGTCATTGAGTCATGGTGCATCATCTGCTAGTTGTCGGGAATGATTTGGAAGCTCAGGAAATTTACAGATTTTGATTGCGGATTATTTAAAAACGGCCGACTGGAAGTAAGACAGCATATTGTTGATATACTCGATAATGGCTATATTTTGACTACATTAAATCAGGAATGATGAAATGGTCTGGGCAATTACTTAAGTATTTTTGTAGTAAAAAGTCTCATTTTGTTTGCTAAAATTCTAATAGAGAATAAAATTTTTTGTATCACAGTCGATACATTGCACAAGATAAAATGCATTATGTTCAGCATGTTACATGAAGAGCTGCTTCGTGGATGAAACTGTGATTATAATGAAAAACAGAGTATCAGATCCAAGAACCTACAAAAGAAGATTGGATAAAATATGGGCAATTTCCAGAAAAGCAGGAATAGGGGTATATTTGAAAAAATGAGAATCAAAATTTGGGATCGGGAAATAGTATCAGAATCGAGAACTAAGTATTGTCATAAACAAAATCTTTGAAATTTTGATAACACTCCATCAGTACTGCAGACACTTTCTTTGGTGATTACTTTTATCTGCTGTTTTGTCTGGGTCCCTATCAAAGAAAAGGCACAGTATGATGATGATGTTCCTCACCTGTCTCACACCACTGGTTGATCCGAGGTGATGCGGGGAGTTGAGAGCATTTAGGACACCAACATTCTGCAGGTGATGATGAAACTTAAACAGGTTTTTCCTCAGATTACTGTGGGCAACTCCTGGTATTCAAGCAACAGCTGCATCATTTCTACGGAAAAAAAATATTTACATCAAACTTGAGAAACATTTGATGTAATTTGTAACTTAAAGTACTTGAACACTGGAAGAAATTTAAGTCTAAGACTTTTCTTGTATGCCAAGTGCATTGAAAAAATTTCATGTCTTATGGCTTTTTACCATTTACTGTGGTGTGGACATTAACTATTTCAGGTCTTCCACGGAGAGGGTCCAAACACCCGCACGCATACACTTTACATCTACGCCTACAGGAGTGAGGGATTGCTACCATCAGCTCCTGTAAGGATTTGATGTCGAAACATCTTTCAGCTTACATCCTTCACCCATTTTGTTAGGTGACAGGGGCTTATGACATGAAAGGAGACAAAACCCAAATTGTTCTGCCCTAGGGAATCAAACATGTGTCGTCTTGGACCTGACAGATCTCGTGTTGAGGGCTAAGTACAACCATAACTGTCACAACCATTGTTGTCATAACAGGCCAACATCTAGAGGTTTTTGTCTGCAGACTTCAATTTCCTTGTATGTTTAGAACACTGATGCTAGAATCCATAACCAATAGGGGATAAATTCGAGAAGGCGTAAATGCTACACAGCACCAGTTTTTTCATCTCAGCTTGGATAAAAATTACTACAGCGCGCTTTGTAATGAACACCTCTTCTGCTACTGTTTTGGTTCATAAATATAAGTAGATCATTTTCTCATGTGTTTTGATAACAAAGATCATTGTAAAATAAACCATGGTCAAAATAATTAGAACACGCTATACTCACGATATTTTGAATCAAGGACTAGAAATATACAATTTTTCTTGCACATAGAACTTTCTTGATTTATACATTTATCTAAATGGAACTGACGAATACCAGCAAAGCATACATATATGAAACATTTATGTTTACCACAGTGTGTTGATGCCTGTGGTACGACACTTTCTATAGACCACCACATATTTTTAATCCCAAGTACCCCCTCCCTCCCTTGGTAGTCACCCATGGATTTGTACATTTGGCTTAGTTTCTTGCTGAGACAGTTTTTGGAGATTATTATATACTATGATATGGCAGTAGGATTCATGACTTTCTTGTAGTTATACTCTACCTGATTGACAAGAAGCATAGTATACCTCAACTATTTTTTACGTATTAATTATACAGTAGGAGACACAATCATGTATTGAGGGTACAGGGAGGTCCCGAAGCTACGAGCAGTTAGGTTCCACCTGGCATACTCGTAAAGCGAAATCTCGTATAACGAAACACATAAACTAATGGTAAAATATAGGTTTGGTTCCAGGACCCTATCAATTTAAAAAGAAAGAAAAAAAAAAGACATGTTTTTCAAGCTAAAATAAACTATAGCAAACACAACAAACACACAGCGTCTATATTACCCACACTGTACTACCTATTCTGTAGAAAAAGCATTCTGAAAGATAAAATAGCACACAAAATAACATAACTGCACATTAATTAAACATAAAACATGCATAACAAGCAAAAAAGACGTTGTAATGTAGGGGACGCCGAGTGATACAAGAGAAGGTAGTGTAGTGGTCCCCAAAGGTTGGGGCCGCACACCTGGCTAATTACCCCTAAAGGTCAGGCCGCGCCATATGCTTAATTACCCTTCAGGTCACGCCTTGCTAGGGGTGCTATCTGCTTCTGAATTTCGCAAGGTCCAGAAGGTTGAGAATTGCAGGTTCTTGGTATCAGAGACTAGAACTGCACCGCTGGACATGGTATAGTAATGCCGGAGGGGTAGCTAAGGAGATCGACCACATCCTCGTTAGTACAATAAACAGTTCATGCTCGCGGGTTTTCAGGCTCGCGGATTTGATTACTCGCGGGTTTTCAACTCTTGGGATAAATAATAATAATACAGGTAATTAAATATAATTTTAAAATACGAAAAGTATTTTTCATAAAAACTACTGTGCATGCCTCTTCAGTGGCACATAAAAGTCTGTAGTGATGGTAAAATTCGCAATATATGGCTCCTGGCGACATTAGTGCAGTGGCGAGTGACTGGCGACTAGTGTTATCTACGGACTACGGTAGCCACACACTGGTGGGCTGAGCGCTGCATGCACACCTCACTTCCTCAAGCCACCACCAGACCAGACACAATAGTGAACATTTAAGCAGTGCCAACCCAATCACCCTCAAACACAGGGAGGAGCACTGGAGCAAGCTGGTGTGGTGGACAATCTGGCCGTGGTGCGAGAGGCATAGCTTTGCGCCAGCCACCCCAACACAACACACCCTAACACAACCCTCACCGTTGGCCCACAGCGATCCACGGGGGTTCAGCGTCCACATCCTCCTCCTTCTGGGCTCAGCCATAGGCCTATCCATGGTGGTGGTGGTGGCGGTGGGGGGGAGGAATAGTGCTGTGATTTAACCTGGCAGCGGCTACACGTGTGCCAGCGGCCTCAGCTGTTATGGGTTGTTGCTGATGATGACAGTGTTCAGTTCAGTTGTTGGTAGTCTGGCCTTTTTTATCGGCACTCCCTGATGTGATCTTTGATGTTTGATGTTTGAAGAATTTCGTCAGTTATCGACGCAGCTGAGATGGATCTCCACTGTAACCAGACAGCTCTCTCTCATACTACCCCTAGAGAGCTGTCTGCTACCAGTGCTTATAGTGTTGGCCGAAGCCAGCACCCCGAGAGGCGGTTACAACCCCGGCTAACACCCGGTACCCATTCACTGCTGGGTGGACAGGGGCTCGTGTTTTAAGGAAACAGCCAACTGTTTCATTATCATTACATTATCATTACCATTTAAGCAACAAAATCAATTTCTTTATACCGTAAGCCTATTTCGGGGCGGGAGGGGTAACTAATGCATGCTCGCGGATTTACGATACTCGCGGGTGTCTCTGTTCCCTAACCCCCCGCGAGCATGAAGGGTTTTATTGTACTTATTGGAGGATCCTCCAGAACTGCAGGGTTTACCGGAGTGCTGAGTTCTTTGCAGCTGATCACAGATTTGTTGTTGCAACACTTAAACTTCATGTCAAGTCCAGAAGAATCGCAAGAGGTAACCTATACTGTGTTTCATCTTGAAAAGCTGAAGGACTTGGACATGTGCCCATGAGTAAGCGGTGGCAGTCTCAAGTCGGTTTGATATGCTCGGTGCGCTCGAGGACCCTGTAGAACTATGGGATACCTTCAAACGTGAAACTCTCCAGGCTGCCAAGGAGTGTATTGGAGAGCGGCCGAGGTCAAGCGTGGTTTTGTCTCGGCGGAGACGCTGGAGAATATGAGAAGAGTCGCGCTGCCATGCTAGGAACTAGGACCCAGCACAGGGCTCGTCATGCAGGACAAGAAACCCTCCTGGGGAGAGACAAGGAGAGGTATGTCAGGAGTCTCGCTGAGGATGACGAGGTCATTTGAACGGCTAATGACCTCCGACCCGCCTACCGAGCCCTGAAGAAGCTCCATTCCACGTCTCATAAGAACATAAGAAAATAAGGAAGCTACAAGAGGCCGTGAGACCTACATGAGGTAGTTCCAATGAGAGAGAGATGAGTACGTCAGAGATTAGTATGTAGTGTATGGTGTAAGTACAGTGTAGTTCTCCACTGCCGCTGGAAAAAAACTGAAAAAAAGAGTAGCATATACATATCCTCATTGATCCATATGAAGATACATACCCTCATTGTGATTTGGCCCACACAAAGTTTCCATTAAAAAAGATCAGGAAACCTAACCTAACCTAACCTAACCTAACTAACGTAACCGCGAATTTTTTTTCCCCCAAACAAGTTAGGTTTAAGTTAGGTGATGATCCTTCACTCAACTCTGATCATTTATAATGGTAACTTTGTGTGGGAATCACAATGAGGGTATTTTTGAGAAAATCCTGTAGTGTAGTTTCGGAGCTACAGCCAAGCGTAGAGCAACTCACACAGCGGCTGCGCACCAAACGCGTGAGGACTTGGGAAAAGTGCGACCAGGACAGAGATTGAGTCACTGAAGGTATGGGGGAAGATGGCTTCGCTACCACCCTCTCAAAGATTGCGTAAAGTAAATGGTGATACATGTTATCATTTATTATTGTTCATATCCAGTCTCAGTCTCAATAATAAATGATAAAAAGTATCACCATTTACTGTAAAATTCTATTGATAATAAAACAAAAACGCAAGTTGAATCATATGCAGGTGTCTGTGGCGCACCTGGCAACAATAACTTGCTATTTCCAGATACCATATCATTCACCACACTATTGGCTCCACTTCTCTAGAAGTCTTAGTGCATCCAGTATACAATTGAATTCAACAGAGGCAGATCAAATTTTTCTACTTATATTTATAAACACTGGCGCTGGATTTAAAATTCCCGCTGCAATTTGGATTTCGCGCTACGCAATCTTTGTGAGGGGGTAGGGAAGCCATCTTCCCCATAGCTTCAGTGACTCAGTCTCTGTCCTGGTCTTATTGGTGAAGTTATGTGCTGTTAAGTGCATATTTATCTTATGTGCAGTCTGTTATTATACCTTCATTTTCAAAATATTCTGTCCGAATGCTTCTTTATTACATTCTCACATATCTTGCATGCTGTGCTAGTCGATGACACTGGTCTATAGTTTAATGGTTTATCCTTCTTCTCTTTTTTATATACAATCGCCCTTAATTTAACGGACTTCGGACTTAACGGACTCCATTTGCAAGACAAATTTGCGGGCAAGAATGGCACATCAGATCGCTTATCGCCGTTCGAGATCGTCACTCAACATAATTTTTTAGTTTAATTTTGAATGCTTGGTGTTTTAAAGAGTTTTAATGTATCAGATATTAAGATATATAAGGTAGGAGCCTGTGTTGCTAGTGATTTAGTTGTAGAAGGTGTGTATGTGGGTTAAAATAGTAAATATTAGTACGTACAGGTTGAAGTTCCCAAACTCGGCAACCTCGGGACCAACGCCGAGCCGAGTAATGGAATTTTCCGACTTTTAGAACGTAGATATATTAAGGGGAAAAAAAGCCATCAAACTTCTTCAAAAGGTCAATTTTCTCAGAATAGTTAACACATTGTTCTTCCTTTTCTTTCACTTCCACCAGTAGGTGTTCCTGGACGTTTGGGAGCCATAATACCAATAACAGACCTGTAGAAGTACACAAAATAACAGTGTACACAAAACTCTACAGTCACCACCACTGAACATAACAACAAACATATCGGCGGAAAAACCAAGCAGCCTAGTGTGGTGGCACCTAGCGGTCCGACCCGGCAACTACGCGCCGGGTTTTGGGTGTTCTGCTGGGTTTTGGAAAATCCCGAACCATAGCCGAGTTTTGGGTGTTGCCGAGTCTTGGGATGCCGAGTTGGGAACTTCAACCTGTATTACAATTTCTTGACTACTTCTTCTTGTGACCTCTTTCTCTTAAGTTTTGCTTCGTAGGTCCTCTCTCTCCTCTCCTCCTCCTCCTCCTCCTTTGGTGTTAGCTGAAGCTTTCACCCCGGGAGACTGCAAATCGTCATACACACACAGCTGTTCGCCTGCACTGTTTTCGGCGATTGTATGCAAACATGGCTCCATCACCCAATCAGGCTATCGCTGCTATACACTTACTTATGTATATTGTCAATCGCAGACATGCAAAACTTAGCTAAAAACGTGCATGGATGCGTTCATGGTTGGCTCGTCGGAACTCGTCAGACTCGTCCTCTGACATTGATGGAAAAAGTGCTAGTGTGACAGCGCCTTTAAGCGTCCGCAAGGCGTCCGCCAGTCGGAGCGCATGTTTACAAGCTCAGTTTAAGCTGTGTTCGCCTGGTTTCGGTGTTTTTTATGCTTATTTAGACTTGTTCAGTGCAGTGAAGTTATTATGGCATCGAAAGAAAAGGGAAGTGGTAAAAGTAAGCGTGTGAATCTAAGTATGCAGAGAAATTAGAACGTATTAAGAAGGTGGCATCATGTTTTCTGTCGCCCAGGTGTGTGACGAGTATGGAGTAAAGAAACAAACAGTGAGTGATATTTGCAAGTATAAGAACAAACTTAGAGAATATTCAATGTTGATGCAAGTAAGGATAGTGAAAAGGAGTAATACATTTTCGACAACACATGAAAGTTCCTCAGAGTGTAGCCCTACATGTGTCTTACATGTTCTAACGACAACACTGCTGCTGACCGAGGCCGTGCTGCCAGGCGTGGATGAGTGCTTTGCATGTATTTTCATCTTTACTTATATATATAATAATAGCCATTAAATGCAATTATATGTCTACATTCACCTAGGATGATGATATTTCATAGCATACCAAGCAGTATGAGCGAGCCTGGATACTTACTACCTCTCCTAATACCAGTCCCGAGCAGTCGTGGGCGAGCGAGCCAAAACCAGCATTTAGCGCCAGTCCACTATTTTACCTCCCAACATAGCTATACGGTCTGGTTGTGTGTAATTATTTCTCATTTATTTCACAGCGTGGAGGAGCATGCCAAATCCAGCATGTAGCACCAGTCACTGTTTACCTCCCAACATAGCTACACAGTCTGTGTTTGTTTGTGATTATTTCTATTTATTTAACATTTTTCCTGTGTTTTTCCTATATTTTCACACCCTTGGGAAAATACCCTCCGCAGTAACGGACATCGGTCTTTAACGGACCACTTCTCCCCCCTTTTAGTTCGTTAAATCGAGGGTCGACTGTATTGGTACTATATCTGCTCTCTTCCGCTATTTTAGCACTTTTCCCGTTGTTAATGAGCACTTAATTATACCATATATTGGTTCGACCACCTGTTTTCTGCACTCTTTTAAAACATAACCTGACACTCCGTCTGGTACTATTGCTTTCCTCTCCTCCAATTCCTTCAACAATTCACAAACTTCCTCCTTCAATAATGTAATTTTCCACTCCTTTCGGACATTTTTTCATCCCGTGCGGTTCGTTGAATTTTTTTCCTTTTGTGAATACTTCTGAAAACTTTTATTTAAATTTCACTTCATTATCTTCGGATCTTCATATATTTTATTTCCTTCTTTCAGTCTCTCTACTTTTTCCTTATGCTTGATTCTTCCATTGTAAAATCTGTAAAACAGTTTGGGTTCTTACTTACACTTTTCAACTAGATATATCCTTCTCATATATCTAATACTTCCTCTCTCCTTATGCACACATATTCTTTTCTTGATAATTTATAGTCTTCTTTATTTCTTTGTGTTTGATTTCTATTTACTCTTTTCTATGCCTCATCCCTTATTCTCTTTGCCCTCTCACATCTTCCATTAAACATTCATTCTTTCCTTTTTCTTTTGGTGTATATAGTGGAACATATTTTTCAATTCTTTTTTCATATGTGCTCAGAAAAATGTCATATTTCACTTACACATTGGTCACTCTTTTCATTTCTTCGCAGTCAATTTCTTTAAGAATTTTTTTAGTTTCTTTCATGTTAGTTTTCCCAAAGTCTCTCTGCTCCTTTTGTACCATTCAGCTTCCTCCTTTATGTCATTTTCCGCTCCATTCAAGATATTGGTCACTTTCGATTGGGCACCCATAATTGATTCATTTGCTAGTCTATCCTTTGTTACACTAGTCAGTCTTGCTGGTCGTCATCTCCCTTATCTTGTTTTGTCACCCATTGATCCGTTTTTCT
>JACEEZ010004018.1:0-13850 GCA_016584305.1 Chionoecetes opilio | reverse complement strand
AAGGAAATTCCCCGGTGGGGGGAAGAAAAAAGGCCATTCCCTGTTTTTTAACGGCCTCCTCAAAAAAAAAAAACCGTTTTCTTAAAAAAACCTTTGCAAAAGGGACCCCCCGAAGGGGAATCCCCTCCCCCAACCCCCAGCGTCCCCGGGGAAACACACGTGCAGTGTGATCCCCCTGGCCAGCAAAGTCCCTTTTAGACCGGGAGTGCTGTATCCCAAGGATCAAATTTGGGGAAGAGGGCAATGATGATGACAGGGGTAGAAAGAAAGCGCATAGCAAGTGAAAGCAGCAAAGAAAAACGTGTTAAGAGGGGCTAAGCGAAAAAGCAGAAGCAGAAAGATGAAAAGGTCAGACCTTGAGCTGCGGGCAGAGTTCCTGGACCGGGCTGAAGTCCCAGATTTGAGGAGGGAGGGAGGAGTCGTTCACCCGCCCCCAAAGGGAAAAGGGAGGAGCAACAGGGGGTGCCATACTGGTAGACCGACTGTCAGGGAGAGGCTGGGGTCTCTGGCACCCTTGTGATGAGTATTTGGACAGCCAGCGCAAGAAGAAACCCAAAGGCCAGTCCAAACAGGGCGCGGGCAAGCATCCGGTAAAGGGTTTCCCCCCCCCACCGCTGCTGTGCCTTGGTTTTGGGATTCCCCAGAACCTTATCGTGCGGCCCCTCTTCCAACATGTTACCTGGCTGCGACCCTAACAAGTGGGGAGGGCCTGAGGTGCCATAGCATGGGCCCAGGGACCTGCCCAGGGAAGCACCAGGGTACCAAAAATAGTTTTTTGGGGGTTACGATGGGGGGAAAGGGACAAGCCCAGGGCGATGCGAAACCAAAAAGGGGCGGAAGCAGGTACAGAGCTGCGGCAGAGTGGTGGGGCAGCAGGCCAAGACGGGTTCACCCGGGGCTCGGGTCCACCCCCGGGAGACACCCCTGCTTCGGGTTAAAAGAATGATGGACACTTTTAGGCCAACGTAAGCTGTAAACACTGTGATGTAGGCTGATAAACCCAACTGATCAGAAAGAGCTTCCAGCAGTCATTGGAATCATATTGGGTATGAGCAATAAAAAAGGGGCCAACCCACACTGCGTACTCATTTTAAGCAATTTCGATAAGGGTGCAATAAAAAGTGCGATTTTGCATGTAAAAGAATTGCTCAAATTTTCAAAAAATGGAACCCCATAAAATGTCTTTTAATTCCATTTACATAGGAAATTTGGGATGCCCAAATTGGAAGAATTTTTTTTGTTTACGGCGGGTACCCCAGTGTGGGTAGCTGCGGTCCCAGATCACGAAAATTTTAAGACGCCTACTGGTCCCGGGTCTTTTTAATAAAATGACCTGTACTGTCCCCCCGACAACATCCACGAGTCCGTGGGCCCGTTATCATCGGGCCCCACCGCATGCGAGGGCGAGGACAGGACTTTTTTGTTTCTTGACTAGCCGCAAAGCCACCCTCCCGGGGGGAATTTTGGGTAGCTCCCGCGGAGGGTATTGGTGGGCCTTCGGCCCACCACCTGTGTAGGCCCACCAAACACAGACTCTCCAGATAGCCCCTTCTAGCTTTCCTGAAATCATGGATGTAGAAATGTATGTATTAACGCCAACCTATTCACATCACCCCCAACCCATTCACTCACCCATTACCCATCACCCCCCACCCATTCACTCACCCATTACCCCACCCCCACCCATTCAATCACCCATTATCCATCACCAACACACCCATTCACTCACCCATTACCCATCACCCCCCATCTATTCCATCACCCCCCACCCAATCACTCACCCATCACCCCACACCCATTACCCATCACCCCACCCATTCACTCACCCATTACCCATCACCCTACATCAAGGTTTCCTCAATCTCGCAACCCACTATTTTTTCACAATTCTCGCTAATAGGCTGCTTAAAAATAAATAAAAAAAAGTGATCGGATCATCTCATAAATGGGCTTAAAACCTTCCCCTGCTCGAGCTGGTTCCAAAACTGTGCCATATGAAGGGGATTCCGCCACAGGGGGCGGCACCTGGAGCGGACACACACACACACACACACACACACACACACACACACACACACACACACACACACACACACACAGACACCACACACTTTCGCTTATATTATTATAGATAATGACGAGGAATAAATATATACCATGTGCTGAGTTTATTGTTTGCATGATTTGTACACCCATCATGTTTCCGCTTCCTTCCATCGTCTACAATGCATGCTTCAATTATATATATATATAACAAATCATACGCCAATGGCCGTAGTTTCCATGTACTACATGTACATATTTTGGAAACGATAGATAGCGGGCGGAGCCTATGGCCTGACGTCACAGCAAGGTCACGGTAGCCTCGTGTCGCTTGCCAGTTTGTCACCCAGGAAGTTAACGTTATAGTCAAGAGAGAGGTGCCTTAATTATACACTTTTTGTTAATATACCACATTGATAATATTAGCGGAAGGCTGAAACTATCTTTGCCAAAAATCTGACACAAATCCATCAGTTTGTTACATAGTTATTCCCGAAAAACGATGTAACACGGCCTCTGAACGCAATAAGTAGTTATTAGTAACTAGGTATTTATTATTTAGGAGAGGATTCAGGCCCACCGGGGATTTATTGTCCCTCGCCGGACTCACAGTCGTAGGTGAGGTGCAGCATATCTCTCTCTCTGGCCAGTAACTTCCAAGTACAGTAACCTTCTAAGCTGCCCCACACACGATATGTATAAATAATATATGTCAGTCAGTTATCACATCAAACAAATATAATTACATGCATAACTATACTATTAGATTAAAACTATTATCAATAGAAGTGTAACTAGTATTATAGTTTCTATACAGAATATTTTGATGTAATTAACATCAAAGGAACCAGCGTATTTTTAGAAATCTTATAAACATATAATTATATATATATATGTGATATATATTTAATTATACTTATAGTTTCTGCTATCTTTCGTCCGTGGGAACCATGCTAGCTTGCATTTCACAACGCTTGATCCAAGTAGGCACAGGGCTGTTGTATGGAATCAGCATTGTGGATTAATCCCATTATTAAAGAGTCAACAAAGAGACAACAACACTTCCACCGAGGATAGAAAGGAACAGAAGCCAGGGAGGAGGAGACCAAGCTCTCAGAACAAGGACTCATCACGCATCTCTCGCAGAGCTCCTTCGCCGCTGGTTCATTATATTCTGGTTGTAATATTCGTGTTCCTTTACTGACATAACCAAAATGTGTTAAACTTGAAGTACCTTTTTAACTAGACCAGATAAGTAACTACCAATACAACAACTTATAATGGTGACAAGCGGTGGTGACTGAATTGTATCAGTCTTATAACACAAGCAACGTGTTACGATACCCACTCTTATTTTTATAAAGCAAGTAACACCACAACCAAGCCGCGCTACAACCACAACCTCTCCCAACTACAGCTACAACAACAACCTCTACAACTACAGCTACAAACCACAACCTCTACAACTACAACCACTACCACAACCTCTACAACCACAACCTCCCCAAACCCACAACCACAATCAAAGAGGGTGCAGCAGCCATCCTCAACTCAGCAAATACCACGGATCAAGAGGTCGTCGCATAACCCAATAACATACGGCTGACTCGACGCTACCAAAGAGTGCCTTCCTCGCCGGGCAACACAATATATATATTGGCCCAAATCGCGATCGCGAGTCCCCTCGCGATCTTAAACCTACAAGGCAACACACACTCCACGCCATCAGACAACACCACCACCCATCTCGCTCCGCAGAGTAAACAACTTTAATTCTTATCTGTATATTTTTGGTTATAATTTTTTGTGTTTTTATATATAATCTTTGACAGAATTGCGTGTTTTAAGGCGACGGACATCCTTCATCAGAGCACCGGTCAATGGTTCCTTCTCCTACCGCCCCGACCAATCACCATTCTTAATCATCGCTGCCCTGCTGTGTGACCCTATCACGTACCCCTTTAAACAGCGTATTACTATCAGCTAAGTAAACTATTACAGTTTTTTTTCCAGTTTCAGTTGGGAAGTTTTTCTTTTATGTTTAGCCGGGATCCAAATTTATTATCTTTTATTGAGAGGAAACACAGTGATCGTTTGGGTGCAACACAACATAGTGACCCACAACAGAATGGCCCACAACAGGCACGATTTAAACGTTAGGGTTCATAGGTCGAATCACAATACGCTACCCTGACTCCTCCACTTCCCGGTCATCTTCACCTCCTACCTCTCAGCAAGGCGCGAGTAGTAATTCAGTGACAATCATCCATGACACTATCACAGGCCCAAAATTCACGGGGAGGGATGAAGACGGCATGTCCCCTCTATACCTTTTTTCGTGAATCAGAGGATTTGATCCGCAAACGTCAGCTCACGAATGACGAGGATAAAATTAAGTGCTAAGAGAAAAAGTGGCGAGCGACCAATGCCCCGCCAGATCAATCTTACAACTGATTATTTTCTAACTTGCAAGAACTATGAAAATTTCAGAAAGGCGTTCGTAACTACTTTTGCAACAACGTCCGAGTTGGGCCCTATGTCCTCTCTTTTCAAATTGTATTCTGGTCTTTCGAGACAGGGTATCGTCCCATAATGTCTATGACGCCTTGATGCATGCGTCATCGACTAGGGCAGGAATAGTGGATGTATTTGCCAACTCACAATGGGGTTTATGCAGACAGTAAAATGACACTGGAGTCAGTAGGTACTCTTATATCTTACATACAAATTCCTTACAATGCTTTCTCCTGCTGCCTACCATAAATTTCAAGGTTCCCCGTTACTGCCAACTGAGTCATTGTGGGAACATGCACAAGAGTTTTTTATCCACCAAAGAAACAATTGATGACCAGGCCATTCGTATGGCTAGGAATACTGACCCTCAGAGGTCACCTGTCTTTTCCCCTTCGGATGCTCAACAAACACCTGTTTTTCCCAACCGCTCAAAACAAGGTCAAAGTCCAGCTTTTTACCGGCTTCGTTCTAAGTCTGTGAACAGTAGAAGAAATTACTCGCAACACCGACGGAATATGCGTTCGCCGAGTAGAGAGCGGGATTTGTATCGCGGTCATTCACGGGTACCAAATAACTACAGGGACCAGAATATTTCTGCTATCCGTAGCAGTGCTAGAGTTAGCACACTTCGCGCGCTAGGTAGGCCAATTTCTACTTCACACTGTTTGGCCTTGAGGGCGACCATGCTTTAGGCGCTATGCTCAACGAAACTATTACAAAGGTGATCTGGGGTTTGATGAGCAAAATGCATACAGACCTGAGTGCGGTTATGATACAAATTATCATAGCGCTTCCTAATAAGCGGTGCTTGTTGTAATGGAATAGCTTTATTTTGCGCAAAAAAAAAAAAAAAAAAAAAAAAAAAAAAAAAAAGTATACTTTGTGGTTAAGTTAGGTTAGATTTTATTACAACCTATAAGGTTAGCTTAGGTTTCATCACAACCTATAAGGTTAGGGTTTGGTTTCATTAAAACCTTTAAGCTTAGGTTAGGTTTCATTAAAACCTTTAAGGTTAGGTTAGGGTTTTATTAAAACCTATAAGGTTAGGTTAGGTTCATTATTATTATAAAAAAAAAAAATTGGGGAAGGGGGGTTGCGCAAAATAAAACTATCTCCTTAAACAAGCACCTATTGTAGGCCAAGCAAAAATAGTTTGGTGTCTCTGAAAACGACCGCGAAACTCTCGTCCTTATACCAAAAGGTTGTTTCGTAGTCTATATGAAACTATAGTCGTTTCGTACACTCAGCTCAGAGTTGAACTTGACTACTAGAGTTTACGAAATGACACCAGGTATGTACGAAAATACGCAAATTCAGTGTACGAAACTAACTACTTTCAATTCAATATACCTAATTAAGAAAGGTTTTTTGATTAGGCCAAAGGTTTTTGATTCATTTAAACTTCCTGTAATCCCGAGGTAGTTTGTATGGACCACTGTGGCCCGCGCCGTACCCGTGGCCGGCGGTACGGGGCTGACGCCGTTATAGTGGACGAGAACTACGCGTTCGCTCTTTAGGTCAGACACACACACTCGGGGGCTAACACTGCAACTCTTAGCCTCTCTCGCTTTACCATATACACCACACCTGTCACTACACACCGGGACGCCTCGCAACACACCTGTCGCCTGTGTATCACCGTAAATAAATGATTTGGGAAAGGGTCAGCTTCTTGGGTATTGAAGGTGTATGTTTCTTTTTTTAATGTTTTTTTTAACAAATAAAGGGCTATATATGTTCCATACAGCCTGAACTAAGTCAATCAGTAAGCTTTCCATCTCGTCTGTCCAGTCAGCAGGCATGTAGATGTCTTCTTGAGAGTTTTAGAAGAAAATGATCTTGCAATAAATAATATAGTCATCCACTAATTTCGGTCCTTTATAACAGAAAACTTTTTTGCTCACTCAAAAATGACTAGCAAAAATAGCTTCGAAGTAGTTCCCTGTTTGCTAAACCAAACAGGCTTTCAATTGGCAAAACCCTAAAAACTGCTCACTGAGCACTGCTCACTGAGCAGAAAAGTGCCCGTGTAATAGCCGCTTTAACGTCCTCAAAATCGGAATAGCGTTGCGAAAAAGATTAGGGTGGTGTGGGGGGACACCGTACTATTAGTGGAAAAATATTCATAAAAAATCCATTTCTTACCTGAGAGAGTGCACACTGTGCCCAAAACAAACTTCACAATATGGCCCACCTATGGTACCCTCATGAATACTTAATCAAAATAATAAGGGTCATTTAAGGTTTTTTATAAATTTTTGGCACCTCGTCCGGTGTCCCCCCCACGAGGGGGACACCGGATCATTTTAATGGGGGGCACCGTATGATATTTTAAAACTCATATTACATCAAACATTATTGTGTTTTTTTGCCTGAAATCAACATATATGCTAAGCCTAGACACCCACCATTATTTTTTAGGTGATAAAATTGAAAGATAAGCTCATATAAAATAGCATTTATTAAAAAGATAGGTCTAGGTTTTTTATGCTCACTATTCAGAAGTGCATCATGAAGGCATGCAGCGGCGGAAACACCTTCACCAGGTCAGCCTGCCTCTTGTGATGCCCTTGGAGGTCACCAGGACACCCTTGCACTTTTTCGGATCAACAAAAGCTTCATCTAGGAGGGTAGGGAAGGTGAACGTGTCTCGGGTGTTAGCGGACTTCATCCGGAGGAAAGAAAGGTTTTAATTTTCCATCTCCATGATGGCCAACACCTGAGCAACATAGCACACTAATGTGCCACACCCCTTTCCCCCTCCTCCAGCTCAGCTGAACCAAAAACAAATTTCCCCCACCTGTGATGTTTTCGCAGCAAAAGGGTATGATGCTGCAGTCCAGGTGCCCTCGCCCGCCCCACCTCATCCGAGTACTCGGAGAGTCGTCCAGCTGAAGTCGAACATCATCAACCTCCTCCTCGTCAGTGGTGTCTTCCCCCGGGGACAGGCACAGACTTCTTCCGCTGTGGACCCTTCTTTTTTCCCCAAATGTTTTCTTTTCAGCCGCTCCCTTTTTTTTGTTTTCCAGCTTCTGCCTCTTCTCTGCCTTCAACTCAGGTTTAATATTGCCTCCTCATTCTCGGTTAAAATGCAGGCCCGCACCCTCTTCCGTCCCTTTCATAAGGACGAGGATTAGCCTTAGGGAACGGCCTGACACACTCTGGGGTTAAGTCTGTCTGTTGAGAAGGGTGTCCTGGGGTGGCAGGGTGCGTCGTGCTCGGCCCGGGGTGGCAGGGTGCATCGTGCTGGGGCCCGGGGGGGCAAGGCTCTGTCGTGCTGGGGCTCGGGGTGGCAAGGCTTTGTCGTGCTGGGGCCCGGGTGGAGGGGGCGTCGTGCTGGGCCCGGGGTGGCAGGCTCTGTCGTGCTGGGGCCCGGGTGGCAGGCTCTGTCGTGCTGGTGCTCGGGGTGGCAGGCTCTGTCGTGCTGGGGCCCGGGGTGGCAGGCACATCATTAGTGGGAGACACAGCGGAAGGGGTATAGCTTCTCAGGTATGGCTTCAGCCAGTCGTCCTCTCCATCTGAACTCCTCCATCAGAAGAAGTTGGAGTAACTTCCACTACAAATTCTGGTGGTGCCGGTCGCTCGGTTACATGCGCTCCTACAAACACATCATCTGGAAGATGTTGCGATTGAGTGGCCATATACCAGTCGCCCGGAACCACTGAGAATGTTGGAGGGGTAGTGGCTTTGGTCCATGCCTCAGAAGAAAAACTCTGAAAACTTGTGGACTGTTATGTGCTCGTTAGGGTGCATGAGCGCGTGTCGTTCAGTAGGGCACGCAGGAATGCCCTTAAAAGGGCCCAAAAGACACTCACATCCAATGGCTGGAGTTTGTCTGTTGTATGCGGAGGCAAGGTAACAATCACGATACCATGCATTATCGCAAACTAAAACAGGCTGAATGTTCATGTGCCCATTCAGCATTGTCCATGATCAGAAGAATCTTTGTTCTTACAGAAGAACAAGACTTTCATGGAGTTTGCTGAAGTGTCTGCACGAAGCATTCACCATTCATCCAGCCACTAGGATGCAATATCCTTTGGAACAAAGATCGGTTCCTCATGAAAGCGGGATTCCATCGGCATCTGGGAATTATAAACACTGGAGGGATGGACTGCCCCCACAGCATTTATAATGCCCACAACGTCATGCTGTCCCCGCGTTCACGAGTTACCTGCGGGCTACTGGGGGCCTCTCGCACACACAACCTTGACTGGCTTCATAACAGTCGACAATGAACTCTAATCCAAATTGTATATCCGGTCCGGCGTGATGTGTACTTCTCCAAAGCTAATGTGTAAGCCTTAAAGAAGGTTTCCACATTGACTTTGTGAAGGAAAACAATCCTGGCAATGGACATGCCTTCCGGAGCCTTCAATACAAGGTTTGGATGACGGTTCATGAGGGCATAGTACCAGTCCCTTGTCGCCTTTTTTTCTCTTTTCCCAGGCAGCAGGGATGCTCTTGCTCCCACAAGCTATGGCATACTGGTACAACCATCCTACGCACATCGTTCATGGGCAGGCCGTAGAACATCTTGGCTGCGTGGATGGTATAATCAGAAATGAAATATTTCTTGTTGAGGGCTGAAAACCCCTATTGCTACGGAAGCAACAGCCATATAGGTAACTCCATCCGACAGCTTTTTCGATAGATAGAAGGCGTCCTGTAACAAAAGAAATGAATTAGGACTTAAAAGGCCCTTGTGGCAACAAAAGTTGACAAAAAAAATTAAAAAATAGAGCGCTTGAAGGCATCCTTTAACAAAAGAAATTAATTAGACTTAGAAGGCCCTTGCTGGCAATAAAAGCTAACAAAAAAATGAATAAATTTTAAAATCTATAAATCTAGAGACCCTTAAGCATCCCTGAGGTCTTTTTGCATGACCTCATCCCAGGAGACCAAAGAAGACGTGGGATGGAGGTCATACAAAAAGACTTGGGGAGATATGGAACTAAAATAGAGCAACCCTTTCAGCAAGAGTTGTTTTTTTGATGTTGAATCGTCAGCGGCTTCTTTCAGGCTGCAGTAGTGGCCACGCGGTGCTTAAAGGCAGCCTCCAGGTCAGTGCGGTCCATCTGCTTGTCGCTCTTCCTGACATATTTGCGAGGCATGATGACGGTGATGGCGGTTTGGTTAGGTTAGATCTGAAAGAGTTAATGACATTAGACATCATGCTAGTTAGGTTAGGTAGTTTAGGTTAGCTTAGCTTAGTATTTTTTACAGTGTAGAGGCGATTCTTGCATGGCCACCATATTATTTTGGACTATGAGTCTGGCAAATAATGTGGGGGATCACCGAAACGTCATGCCCCCAAATATGCAGTGTTAAATGTTTTTTTAACCATAAAAAATTAATTCTAGAAACATTCTAATAACATAAATCACTTATATAATAGTTAGTCATGTGCTTATAGCATAAAACACTGATATAGCATCATAATTAATACCAATCACCTTCAACTTTACACCAACAAAAAAAAACTGTTCCATTTAATTTAAATGCACTAGTCACCACCCCATTTAATATCATGCTAATTGCATAGTCAGTCACTTTTCTTATGTTTTTTTAAGTATTTAAAAATATATAGATTTTCCAAAATCGTAGTGATGCGGGGGATCACCGAACGTCATGCCCCGAAAATATGCAGTGTTAAATGGTTTTTTTAACCATAAAAATTAATTTTAAAATCATTCTAATAACATAAATCCCCTTATATAATAGTTAGTTCATGTGCTATAGCATAATAACACTGATATAGCATCATAATTTTTAATACCAACACCTTCAACTTTATGCCACAAAAAACACTGTTCCATTAATTTAAATGCACTAGTTCACCACCACCATTTATATCATGCGAATATACATAGTCAATCACTGTTTGTTATGTTTGTGTAGGTATTTCAAAAGATATAGCTTTTTTAAAATTTCACTGTACGTTGATCCCCGCACTTCACCATACGTTGATCCCCCCCGCCCACCAATTTTTTTGTAAATAATGCCACCGCGGCCTGTTCGAAAGCATGCACTACTTTTTCACTCAATAACATGTCAATACGGTTATACCTCGTATTGCAACTTACCTCAAAGAATCACGCCATCACAGCCGACATGAGACACTATAAAAAGAACGGCGAAAAGTAACAAGGAACATACGAAAAATAAAATTTCTTACCTGGTAAAAACGGAGGTGACGCTGACGCTACCCTGTTGCTCGCATGTAGTTCACTGAGGGTGGCGCTGCATCCGTGGGGGCATGGTGGCGCGAAATTTGAATTAATTTTCGCGTTGTAGCCTTCGTACGGTGATCCCCCCGTTCGGTGTGACCCCACCCCCCCCTACCAGTTACTGAATTAGAATCAGTCCACCATTGGTAACAACAGGATAGGGGGAGGGGGAGTATAGAGTAAACAAGCAATACGATAGATTGTTCGCAGCAGTAATACCCATATGGATATTGGCTTTGGGATCCATTTTTCATTGCGCTAGAAAAAAAAAAATGGGAGGAAGAAAACTGCGTTAGGCACCCCTGGGCGGGCGACACTTGAACCAGGTGAAGCCCCGTCATACATTCCATAATCGAACCACGATAGCGCCACCAAATTTTATTATTGACGCTATCGTTTAATTTGACCACGATAAACGCAGACCACAATAGCCTCACAACAATGTCACGCTGCCTGTACGTATGTGCATGATGGTCGTAAGATGGTCACGATGGATCATGGGCAGCTGTAAGACTATGTCACGAATGGAAAATCAACCGTCATTTGTCGTCACGATAGAGCTATGATAACCACGACTGTGCCATGACGGGGCCATGAACGTACCACGATAGCGTCAAGAGCCTCACACGTGGGTGGATGTTGCCATGGTAATGGAGAAGGAAGATAAAGACGGGAGAAACCCGGGTTGGGTACGTGTTGGTGATAGAGAAGGGGGGGAAACGGGGGAGGGGGTTATAATAAAGAAGGGGGTGTTGGTGGGGAAACAGGGGAGGAGGGGTTTGGGGGTGGAGAAGGGGTTGTGGTGTTTTGGGGGGGATATGTGTGGTTACAAGGGAGTGGGTGGATTTTCAGTGTTTAGGGAGTAGGGGGGTAGGAAGCAGGGGAGGGTGGTGTCACCACGTGATGGGAGTAGGGGGGTAGGGAGACGAGGGGGGTGTCACCGCGTGGTGAGGGAGTATAGGGGTAGGGAAACGAGAGGGGGTGTCACCATGAGGTGAGGGAGGAGGGGGGAGGTAGTAGCAAAGCCTTCTCTATGTAAAAGCCTGCGCCTGGGAGCGCGGGATGGACGTGACGTCACGAGCTGAGGCTGCTCCGCGAGCAGTAGGAGCCGACTTTCAGCATGGAGGATGTACGGGCGGTATAAGAATACTGTTATCTTTGGGAAAAGTTTGTTCTATAATATTATCAAATAAAAAAACGTAAAACACACTAAAGAAATGCCATTATGAGACTCTCAAGAAATATGCATGAACTTAAACCTTCGCCATTTAATATTTACTCGCAAACATTTTACATGGTGAATACACAATAGAAGCGGATTTAATTAGCTTTCCATGTTTATATTTTGTTTCTGATAAATGAATTAGAACAACATACATTAGGTTAACTAAATAAATAACATCAAACGGGAAAAATTACCCGATTTCATGACCTTTTTGTTAGTTAACGTAATTTATGTATGGTTCTAATTCATTTATCAAAAACGAAATATAGGGAATGGAAAGCTAATTAAATTCCCCTTCTATTGATATTTCTCCATGTTTAAAAAGGTTTTGAGCAAAATATTTAAAAGGCGAAAGAGTTAAGTTCATACATATTTCTTGTGAGTCTCATAAGGCCTTTCTTTAGTCTGTTTTTACGGTTTTTTTTGATAATATTATAGAACAACATTTCCCAAGATAACAAATATATCTTTTTTACTGATAAACATATATTAGGGACGAAATTACCCGATTTCATGATGTTATGTATTTAGTTAACGCTAATTTATGCATGCTGCTAATTCATTTATCGAAAACAAAATATAGCAATGGAAAGCGAATTAAATTCCGCTTCTATTGATATTCTCCATGTAAATGTTTTCGAGAAAAATATTAAATGCGAAGAGTTTAAGTTCTGCATATTCTTGAGAGTCTATAATGGCATTTTTTTAATGTGTTTTACGGGTTTTTATTTGATAATATTATAGAACAAACTTTTCCGAAGATAACAATATATCTTTTATACTGATAACATATAATTAGGTAGGTAAACTTGTCATCTCGGTGGCCTCGTACAGACGTCGTCCGTGACGTCATCAATCTCAGGCGCAGGCCTTTACATACAGACGGCCTTGGTAGTAGAGGGTGGGTGGAGGTGAATGAGAAAGGGGGGGAAGGCTGAAGGGGGTGGGAAAAAGGGGGGAAGGTAGGAAGAAAAAAACCTCTAAACTTATCAAAGCATGACATTAAAATTCCTAAAAAGAACATGTGAAGATATTTGCTAATATAATTATGACAGTCTATGACAGAGACTCGGCGACCTGTGCCTTCAGTTCCAATAAAATACGTCTATTGCGCATATGACAATAGAAAAATACAATAGATTGAATAAGTATGAGGAACAGGGGAAGGGACATTGTTGAATAAAGAATGGGGGGTTGATAAAGCGTAGGCCACTCCAAGTCCGGTAGCGAGTCATTAATATCAGAGCTGGGCGGAGCGCAAACGAAAGCGCAAATGCGCAAAAGCGCAATTTGCGCTCCATATAAAATATTTGCGCTTTGCGCAAAACGCCGACAATTTGCGCTTTTGGAGTTTGCGCTCTCGATATTTTATAAGTCCGCAAATGCGCAAACTTAGCAGAAAAACTTTGCCGAGAAACTCAAATGACGTAAAATAAAAAAATTAAAAAATACGTCAATATAGCATTATATTTAAGTTTACTTTTTATTTAAAAACGCTGCAGAAAAAAACAAAACTCATGCCACGGTCGAGTGTGGCACAGAGAGCTGCAAGCAGTGCGAGCTGGACGGGGACGTGACGAGGAAACTGGAGAAAAACTTGCACTCCTGGACCCAGCTGGACGTCCAGGATAACGTGCCTCTGTCAAACCCGACATGTTTCCCATGGAGCACAGGCAGATCTGGTGGACCCTTTTATCAGGTACACAACATCCAGTGCCCTCCTCAGCGGCGGTAGAGCGGCTGTCAGCATGGGGTTTAGACGTCATGAGCCCAAGCGATCGAGTCTGACGGCCCAAAAACTTCGAGAAGTGGTGTTCCCCAAGGGTACATGAACCTCC
>JACEEZ010004017.1:5000-14338 GCA_016584305.1 Chionoecetes opilio | reverse complement strand
TTTTTTTTTTTTTTTTTTTTTTTTTCCCCCCCCCCCCCCTTTTTTTTTTTTTGGGTTTTTTTTTTTTTTCCTGTTTTTAAAAAATTTAAAATTCAAAAATTTTTTCCAAATCAATTGGAAAAAAGCCCTCGTTCTCTCTCTCTCTCTCTCCTCCTTCTCTCTCTTCTCTCTCCCCTCTCTCTCTCTCTCTCTCTCTCTCTCTCTCTCTCTCTCCCCTCTCATTTTTAACTTGTCTTCCAAGCCAAAGCATTAAACTCTTTCTCTTCTTTTTTTTTTCACTGTTCTCTTTTAGCTATCTTCTTCCTCAACATTGCCCTTTCTCTCTCTCTCTCTCTCTCTCTCTCTCTCTCTCTCTCTCTCTCTCTCTCTCTCTCTCTCTCTCTCTCTCTCTCTCTCTCTCCCCTCCCTTGTATCTTTTATTTTTCCGAATGTTTCGCTTCTCTTTAATGTCTTTCCATTTGCCACAAGTCCTGCGTTCTGTCTCATTTGCATTCACTTTAGTTAAAGATAGCTTTCTCTCTCTCTTTCTTTCTTTCTCTCTCTCTGTCTGTCTAGCCATTTCTTCCTTAATGTCTCTCTCCCCTCTCCCCTCTCTTCTCTCTCTCTCTCTCTCCCCCTCTCTCTCCTTCTCTCTCTCTCTCTCTCTCCTCTCTCTCGCTCTCTCTCTCCTCTCTCTCTCTCTCTCTCTCTCTCCCCCTCTTCCTCTCTCCTTCTCTCCTCTCTCCCCTCTCTCTTTTATGGCACTCTCTTTTTACAGTTTTCATTTTTAGCCCAGTTATTTTTGCTCTCAATTCTGCTTCCTTTTTTTCTCTATTTCTGTATTTTTATCGCGTTCTAATTTTATTTTTAATTTCCCTTGGTAATGTCTGTACGAGTTCTCTTTTTTTTTTAGATCGCGGGGAAAGTTCTTCGTGTTCTTTTAATAATTAAGTTCATGTCATTGTTATTATCATTATTATTATTTATTATTATCATTATTGTCATTATTATTATCATTATAAGCTCTGTAAGTTAGTTTTTTATTTTTTTTTACTGGGATGTTAAGACTAAAAAAAAAACTGGCTTAAAAATTATCAAAAAATATCTTTTCATATTCCAGAAAAACTCAAAAATCTAAAATGTATATATTGGAAATTAACGAAAAATTTAAATAGCTAGAATATATAGATTTTATTATATTATTATTTATTTTAGAAGTTTAGATTTTAAAGTATAGTTTGAAATTTATATTCCTGAAAAAAAAAACTAAATTTTTTAAAAACTTTATTAAGATGGAAATTTACCGAAAACTTTTTTATTTTTAGTTAGGGGAGAGCGTGGAGGTTTGATATAGTTGGTTTAAATTGGAATTAATTTTTTTTATTATTATTTATATGTTTGTATTTGTAGTAGTAATTAGTTTTATAGAAATAGTAGGTAGTTAGTAGTAGTAGTAGTAGTAGTAGTGTAGTTTTATAGTAGTAGTAGTAGTAGTAATAGTAGGAAAAGTATAGTAGTAGTATAGTAGTAGTAGTAGTAGTGAGTTAGTTTATATAGTAGGAGAGTTTATATTTAGTAGTAGTAGTAGTAGAAGTAGGGGTAGTAGTAGTGTAGTAGTAGTAGTAGTGTATTTAAGTAGTATAGTAGTAGTAGTAGGTGTAGTAGTAGTAGAAAGTAGTAGAAAGTAGTAGTAGTAGTTTTAGTAGTAGTATATGTAGTAGTAGTAGTATAGTAGTAGTAGTAGTAGTAGTAGTAGTAGTTAGTTTTAAGTAGTAGTAGTATTTTAGTATAGTAAGTAGTAGAGTAGTAGTGTAGTAGTAAGTATAGTAGTAGTAGTTTTAAAGACGATGTACGTGTGATAATAACATGCGAGTTAGAGGCAATGATGCAACCTACCCGCGATGCAACCTGCCCCGCTCTCTCCTATTACACTCGAGGTATAAAGAAAACTGTAAACCCTTTTTTGAATTAAAAATAAAATAAAGTTGGAATGGAAACTATGCAAGAAAAATGTTATATTCAGATTTCAATTTTTTTCGTGTATTTTTATTATTTTGCATTTCACGTTATTTTTTTAAACTATTTTGTGTGACTGATTATTTCTGTATTTTAGTTTTGTTCTAAAAGAGAGAGAGAGAGGAAGAGAGAGAGAGAGAGAGAGAGAGAGGAGAGAGAAGAGAAGGAGAGAGAGAGAGAGAGAGGAAGAGAGAGAGGTCAAACAAAAGAGAAAAGTTGAGGGAAAAAATAGCTGTGAGAAAAAAGGAGAGAGAGAGAGAGAGAGAGAAGGAAGAGGAGAGAAGAGAGAGAGAAGAGAGAAGAGAGAAAGAGAGAGAGGAGAAGAGAGAAAAATAAACCCCCTAAGCATGACAAAAAAAAATAAAAAAACCAAAAAAATGGACATGGAAGAGAACAGAAAACGGACCTCTTTCTGTCTCTCTCTGTCTCCTTTCCTCCTCCTCTTCTGTCTCCCTCCCCCTCCATATCTCCTCCCCCGGGCCTCTCCCTCCGTTCAGCTTCCCTCCAATCTCTTTGCTCCTCCCTCCCCTCCTCCCCCTCCACACCGGGAACGCCTGAGAAGAATTTAAAGCCTTATATTCTTGCTTCAAAAATTCGAGAAGGGACTTGCCTCCTCCTCCCAAGTATCCAAGATGGCCGACCCTCCCTCCTGCCTCGCACTTATGTTCCTTCCTTCCGTGAGGCGCTTGCTTTTATTTTGTTGTGTTTTTGTTTCTTATCGGGAGTGGAGGTACTTTACAGGAAGGGAAGACAAAAAAAGTGTCATTTGTTCATATTTTGTGTGTTTTTGTTGTGTTGGTTTTTTTGGGTTTTTTGAAATTGGGTTTACTTTTTTTTTTTTTTTTTTTCATTTTATTTTATGAATTTTTTTTTTGGGGGGGGAGGGTGGGGTACTTTGGGGAAGGGTTTGTTTTTTTTTGGGGGGGTGTGGTTTTTTTTTTTTTAAAGGGGGAAAAATTTCTTTTTTTATTTATTTTTGGATTTTTTTTTTTTTGTGGAGGGCGGGTGGGGGTACTTTATAGGGGGAAGAAAAAAAAATGTTTTATTTTTTTTTTTTTTTTTTTTTTTTGTGGGTTTTTTTTTTTTTTTTTTATTTTTTTTTCTTGGGGTTTCTTTTTTTTTTTGCTTTTTTTATTTTTTTATTTATTTTTTTTGAGGGGGGGGGTACTTTATAGGGGGAAAAAAAAAAAGTGTATTTTTTTATTTTGGGTGGTGTTTTTTTTTTTTTTTGTTTTTGGGTTTTTAAATTTTTTTTATTTTTTTTTTTTTTTTATTTTTTTTGGTTTTTTTTGGGGGGGGGGGGTTGGGGGTACTTTATAGGGGGTAAAAAGAAAAAAATGTCATTTTTGTTTTTTTTGGGGGTTTTGGTTTAAAATTTTTTTTGGTTTTTTTTTTTTTTTTTGTTTTTTTGGTTTTTTTGTGCTTGTTTTTTTTTTTTGGGGGGGTTTTTTTGGTTGGTCTTTTGTTTTTGTGGTTTTTGTTTTTTGTGTTCTTTGTTTTTGTTGTTCCTTTTTTTTTTGGTTTTTGTTTTTTTTTGGTCTTTTTGTTTTTTTGGTCTTTTGTTTTTTTGGTCTTTTGTTTTTTTGGTCTTTTGTTTTTGTGGTCTTGTTTTTTTGGTCTTTTGTTTTTTTGGTCTTTTGTTTTTTTTGTCTTTTGTTTTTGTGGTCTTTTGTTTTTGTGGTCTTTTGTTTTTTTTTTTTTGTTTTTTGGGTCTTTTTTTGTCATAGCCGTAATAATAATAATGATGATGATGATGATAATGATAGTAATACAAATAATGATAATGAAAATGATCATTATAGCAAAAATATCAGACCTAATTAATCCTTTGCAGTCTTATATAAATCACATTAACTTTTTTCATCCTTTCAAAAAAAAAATATCTTCAACAAATTTCCATATTTTACATTTATACGCCTCTTCTTTTTCCTTCATTTTATCCTTTATTCCTTCTTCCCATCTCCTCCCATCTCTCCTCTCCTCCCTCGCTATTCCCTCCTTTATCACAGTAATCCATAACTTATTCGCTCCTTTACGCTCACAAAAAATCTTCACTCTTCTCAACATTTCCCAACATTTTACCCAAGAATTTCCCTATTTCCCAAGATTTCGCAAGATTTCGCAAGATTTCGCAAGATTTCCCTAGATTTCCCTAGATTTCCCAAAAATTTCCCTAGATTTCCCAAGATTTCCCAAGATTTCCCAAGATTTCCCTAGATTTCCCAAGATTCCCAAGATTTCCCAAGATTTCCCTAGATTTCCCAAGATTTCCCAAGATTTCCCAAGATTTCCCAAGATTTCCCAAGATTTCCCAAGATTTCCCTTAGATTTCCCAAGATTTTTTTCCCATGCTTGCTGAGCCTCGACCAATCACAGGCCATTATCTGTATTGTCTTGATGCTCTCCGCCAATCAGAACACAGTATTCATGACATTAAATATAAACCTGCCAATCACCGCTTTCCTTCAATTCCTTTAAGACGTATTACTTTTTTCTCTTCTTTTTCTATTTCATACTTTTTTATCTTCATTTTTTTATGGATATTTTATATATATTTTTTTTTTTTTTTTTTTTTTCACAGTTGCTAATTTCCTTTTCCGTTTTTTATTATTAGTTCGACGGATTATTTGATTTTATTTTATTTATATTTTTGTTTTCTGTTCATATATCTGTGTCTGTCTTTATTTGTGTCTGTCTGTCTCTATTTATTGTCTGTCTATCTGTCTATTTGATTGTCTGTCTGTTTCTGTGTCTATCTATCTCTATATATGTCTGTCTATCTTTCAAACTATTTATCTGTCTGTCTATCTATCTATTTATCTATCTGTATGTCTGTCTGTCTAATTATCTTCTTCTATCATTTATTACTGTATGTCTGCTCTTTCCTAATTTTGTCTATCTATCTATTTATCGTCTGTTGTCGTCCGGGCTAATTTATCTGTCTGTCTATCTATTTATTTATCTGTATGTATGGTCTGTCTAATTATCTGTCTATCTATCTATTTATCTATCTGTATGTATGTCTGTCTAATTATCTGTCTATCTATCTATTTATCTATCTGTCTGTCTGTCTGTCTAATTATATATCTACCTATCTATTTATCTGTCTGTCTGTCTGTCTCTAATTATCCCTGTCTGTTTATTTTTTTGTCTGTCTGTCTGTCTGTTTTTTTTTACAGACAAGAAACTGGCAACTATTTTAAATATATACGATTTTAAAGCTTCAATTTCTGCTTGTTATAATATTTTCTCCTTAACACAATTTTCTTTAACTAAACTTATCATTCATGCAAATTTTCTTATCTATATTTTCTTGAATTCTCCTTAGGTGTATTTAAGATTTTCTTTATATATCTTTCTTTTTGGTTTTGTCTCGCTTTTTTTTCGAAATTACAGTCATTCGTTATTGTTATTACGTTTTTCTGAGTAGAGATTACAGAAGAGAGAGGAGAGAGAGAGAGAGAGAGAGAGAGAGAGAGAGAGAGAGAGTGGTTGAGTGTGAGTTAGTGACTGAGTGAGTGAGTGAATGAATGAAAGAGAGAGAGAGTGAGAGAGTGAGATAGAGAGAAGAGTGTGTGTGTGTGTGTGTGTGTGTGAGTGAGTGAGTGAGTGAGTGAGTGAGTGTGTGAGAGTGAGTGAGTGAGAGAGAGAGAGAGAAAAGAGAGAGGAGAGAGAGAGAGAGAGAGAGAGAGAGAGGAGAGAGAGAGAGTGTGAAATGAGTGAGTGAGTGAGTGAGTGGAGGGAGGAGGAGGAGTGGGGGAGGGAGGAGGAGGGAAAAGAGAGAGAGAGAGAGAGAGAGAGAGAGAGGAGAGAGAGAGAAAAAGAAAAGAGAGAGAGAGAGAGAGAGAGAGAGAGAGGAGAGAGAGAAGAGAGAGAGAGAGAGAAGAGAATTGGTGGGTTTAGGGTTTTTAAAAGGAAGACTTGGAACCCACCCAGACGGTTCTCTCACCTCACATCTCTCTCTCTTTCTCTCTCCTCTCTCTCTCTCCTCTCTCTCTCTCTCTCTCTCTCTCTCTCTCTCTCTCTCTCTCTTTTCTTTCTCTATTTCCTTATTTTTTTTTCATTTTGGTATTTTCACTTTTTTTCATTTTCCTCTTTTTTATATTTTTCCTCATTTTTCTTTTTCCTAATTCTCTTTTTTTTCAAGTTTATTTATTTTATTGTTATTTTATTTTTTTTTTTCTTTCTTATATTTCTCTATCTGTCAATTTTTACACTTATATATGTATCTTTTTCTGTCTCTGTCTGTCTGTCTGTCTGTCTGTTTATCTGTGTGTCTATCTATCTATTTGTCTCTGTCTATCTATCTATATATCTATCTATCTATCTGTCTATCTATCTTTATGTATGTCTCTATCTGTCTACCTATCTGTCTGTCTGCCTGTCTCTCTATTTATCTATCTGTCTATCTGTCTCTATCTGTCTGTCTGCCTGTCTGTCTCTATCTATCTACCTATCTGTTACCTATCTGTCTATCTATCTGTCTATCTATCTATCTGTCTATCTATCTGTCTATCTATCTATCTGTCTGTCTGTCTGTCTATCTGTCTACCTATCTGTTTGCCTATCTGTCTCTATCTATCTATCTATCTATCTATCTATCTATCTATCTATCTATCTATCTATCTATATATCTATCTATCTATCTATCTATCTTCTATCTATTTTCTACTATCTACTTCTTTCTTCTATCATCTATCTATCTATCTTCTCTATCTTCTTCTATCTATCTTCTTCTATCATTTTTAGGTTTTATGTCCATCTATCTAAATTTGTCTGTCTTCTGTTTGCATACAGAAATAAATAAATGTAGTATAAACGCCTCTCTTCTCTCTCTCTCTCCCCTTTTCCCCTCTTCTCCCCTCTCTCCTTTCCTCTCTCTCTCCTTCTCTCCCCCTCTCTCTCTCTCTCTCTCTCTCTCTCTCTCCTCTCTCTCTCTCTCTCTCTCCTCTCCTCTCTCTCTCTTTTTCCTCTCTAAAGTAGCCATTTTGCGGGGGGTACAAAAATAGGAAATAACAGGAAATTTTTCACTTACACCCCCAAGCAAAATTTAATAATGCCATTTTTTGCTTTTCCTCTGAACTCTCCTTTTAGCAAGAAACTTTTTTTTTACTTGTTTTTTAGAACTTTTTTGACCTCGACAGTTAAGGGAGGAGAGAGGGTCAACATTAGTGGCATAATTACTATGGTCATTACTATAAACTCACTACTACTACTACTACTACTCCTACTACACTACACACTACTACTACTACTACTACACTACTACTACTACTCCGTGGTACCGAAATTATAGGGGGAAAAATTGGGGGTCTGTATTGTTGTCAAAATTAACAGGGGTGCCAGGGGGAATTTTGGCGGGGGGAAAACTAGAGAGAGAGGAGAGAGAGAGAGAGGAGAGGAGAGAGAGAGGAAGAGAGAGAGGGAGTAGGGGGAAAAAGGGGGGGAGAGTGCGTAGGAGAAAAAGAGAGAGAGAGAGAGAGAGGAGGAGAGAGAGAGAGAGAGGGGAAGGGGAAAAGGGGGGAGAGGGGGAGAGAGAAAAGAGAGAGAGAGAGAGAAAGAGAAGAGGAAGAAAAAAGGAGAGGGGATGGGGGAAAAGGATGGGAGTGCGTGGGGAAAGAAAGAGAGAGAGAGAGAGAAGAGAGGAGAGGAGAGGGGAAAAGAAGAGGAGAGGAGGAGAGAGGGGGAGAAAAGAAGAAAAAAAAATAGAAGTGGAGAGAAAAAAAAATCAGATTAAAAAATGGGAAGGGTAAAAAAATTTAAAAGGAAACTTAGATCTATTTTTTTCTCTCCTCTCCTCCCTCTCTTCCCCTCCCTCTCCTTGGGGTTTTTAAAAAAAATTAAAAAAAAAAAAACTTAAGGAAAAAAAGGGGGAAAATAAAAAGGGGAAAAAGGGAAAAAAAGGAAAGGGGGAAAAAAGGGGGGGGAAAATAAGGAAAAAGGAAGGAAGGAAAAAGGGAGGAAAGAAAAGAAAAAAAGGGGAGAGAGAGAAAGGAGGGAGGGAGGGGAAATTTAGGAAAGAGGAAAAAAGGGGGAAAGGAGAGGATAAAAAGTAATGAGAGGAAAAGAAAAGATAAAATAAAAAAAAAAGGGGAAAAGGAGAGAAGGAAAAAAAGGGGGGAATAAAATAGACGGGAATATTAAAAAATTAAATAAAAGGGAAAAAAAAAATTGGAATAAAAAAATTTTAAGGGGAAGAAAAAAAATTTTAAGAAGAAAAAATATGATAAAAATAGTGAGAAAAAGAAATATTTAAATAGAAAAAGGATAGGGGAAATAAAAGAAATATGAAAAAAAAAATTTTTGTGAAAGAGATAAAGTAAAAAGAAAAATTTTAAGAATAGGAAAAAGAGGAAGTGAATAAAAGGAGATAAAAATAGAAAAAAAATAAAAAGATAGAAAAAAATATAAAATAAAGGAAATTAAGATAGTGTGTGTCTACGTTTTAGTGATGTTTCTGCTTTACTTAATTGGTGACAAACCCCCACAGAACTAATAAAATTAGAGCAAATCGACTAGCAAAATTCTGGGATGGTTTTTTGGCTAACCGCCAAACTAAAAATCAGCCAAAAAAATTTTCTGTTATCTAAAAATACCACTCCCAATCCCAAACCATTACCAATCTAAAACTTTTTGACGACTTACTAAAGTATACAAGATAAAGTTCCTTGGATTAATTTTTGAAAAAAATTTAAAACTTTTAAACATCATTGTCCAACCTCTGTTTAAAATTATCTAATGCTTCCACTCCTTCTCAAGCCCAAACCCTTCGCCCATGGAGGTTCTTAAATGCATGTATTATGCTCACATTTACCCCCCATCTCAATTATTGAAACCTCTTTGGTCCCCCACTACCCCTGCATTTAAACCATCAAAATGTACTAAATTAAAAAAAAAGTCTCAGAATAATGACCGACAGGGGCTACTGCGAGCACACTCTCCATTATTAAACCCTTTAAAATTTTTTTTATTCAAAATGATTTATAAAATTAAAATATTGCCTTTTTTTATGTACAACAAACAGCGTCTACTAAATAATGACAAAATACTTCAAATTACCAAACCCCCAAACCCCCGCTCCCTGTCCATACCTCTCTGCTATCTGTATAGGGTAGTCTTTGCCTAGTCATGACTACTCTGTTAGAGTATCTTTGCCTAGTCTAGACTACTCTGATAAGTATCTTTGCCTATCTAGACTACTCGTATAGAGTATCTTTTCCCGTCATAGACTCTCTGTATAGGTGTCTTTTTCCCAGTCATAGACTACTCTGTATAAATAGTCTTTGCCCAGTCTGACTACTCTGTAAGAGTATCTTTTGCCTAGTCTGACTCTCTGTATAAGT